>JANCRA010000387.1:0-49153 GCA_024362935.1 Setophaga petechia
CCTTTCTTGTTTTAATTTCTCCACTTTTCTTGCCTAATTTCCCCCTTCCTGCCTAATTTTCCTCCTTGTCAATTTTTCCCTCTTTTCTTTATTATTTTCCCCCTTCTATAATTTTCCAACCCCTTTCTTTTTGGATTTTTCCCCCTTCTTTTTGGAATTTTCTCCTTTTATTTTCTAATTCTTTTCCCCTTTTCTAATTTCCCCCTTTTCTAATTTCCCCTTTTCTAATTCTTCTCTTTTAATTTTCTAATTCTTTTCCCCTTTTCTAATTCTTTTCCCCTTTTCTAATTCTTTTCCCCCTTTTCTAATTTCCCCCATTATTTTCTAATTCTTTTCCCCCTTTATTTTCTAATTCTTTTTTCCCTTTATTTTCTAATTATTTTCCCCTTTTTCTTTTCTAATTTCCCCTTTTATTTCCAATTCTTTTCCCCTTTTATTTTCCAATTCTTTTCCCCTTTCCTTTTCTAATTCTTTTCCCCCTTTATTTTCCAATCTTTTCCCATTTTATTTTCCAATTCTTTTCCCCTTTCCTTTTCTAATTCTTTTCCCCCTTTATTTTCCAATTCTTTTCCATTTTATTTTCCAATTCTTTTCCCCTTTCCTTTTCCAATTCTTTTCCCCTTTTCTAATTCTTTTCCCTTTTTTATTTTCTAATTTCCCCTTTTATTTTCCAATTCTTTCCCCCTTTGCTTTTCCAATTCTTTTCCCCTTTCCTTTTATAATTCTTTTCCCCTTTTCTAATTATTTTCCCTTTTTTATTTTCTAATTCCCCCTTTTATTTTCTAATTTCTTTCCCCCTTCCCTGCCCACTTTCCCAAGTCTGACTCCCCCAGGCTGCATTTAGGATTCCTCACTTCAGGCTGATTTTTCTGGAATTTTCCAGCCCCTGGAGCATTTCCACTCCCTGAAAATCAGATTTTGGAAGGATTTCTCCCTGTTCCCATCTCCCTGCAGAGCCCAGGCTCCTTTTTCCATCAGGAATTACACCCCAGCAGCTGGAAGGAGTTCAAAAATCAGGAATTCCTGAATTTTGCTCCATTTAAAAGCCCATTTTTAAAGTGGAATTTTCTGCCATTTCAGATCTTTTGTATCCAGGTGTGATTCCTGGTGGATTCAGCCTCATCCAAAGGGAATTTTCCTGTTCATCGGAGCCAGCCTGGCATCTTTTGTTCTCTCTGCTCAAAGCCAGGCTCAGAACATCCCTGTTAATTGGATTCTTGTTAATTTAACTCAGACCTCTAATTAACTCCTGGGAGCAGCTGGATCCAGCTGTGTCCAGCCCTGTGCATGGAAATTTCCCTTCTTTGCTCTTTTTCCTCATGTCCAAACCTTTCAAAAAAAAAGCAGGAAATCCTCAGAAATCTCTCTGCTCAAAGCCAGGCTGAGAACATCCCTTTAATTAATTGGATTTTGTTAATTTAGCTCAACCTTTTCATTAACTCCTGGATCCAGCTGTGTCCAGCCCTGTGCCTGGAAATTTCCCTTCTTTACTCTTTATCCTCAATGTCCAAACCTTTCCAAAAAAGCAAGAAATCCTCAGAAATCTCTGCTCAAAAGCCAGGCTGAGAACATCCCTTTAATTAATTGGATTTTTGTTAATTTAGCTCAACCTTTAATTAAGCAGCTGGATCCAGCCCTGTGCATGGAAATTTCCCTTCTTTGCTCTTTATCTCAATGCCCAAACCTTTCAAAAAGAGCAAGAAATCCTCAGAAATCTCTCTGCTCAAAGCCAGGCTCAGAACATCCCTTTAATTAATTGGATTCTTATTAATTTAGCTCAACCTTTTAATTAAGCAGCTGGATCCAGGTGTGTCCAGCCCTGTGCATGGAATTTTCCCTTCTTTGCTCTTTATCCTCTTGTCCAAACCTTTCCAAAAGAGCAGGAAATCCTCAGAAATCTCTCTGCTCAAAGCCAGGCTGAGAACATCCCTTTAATTAATTGGATTGTTAATTTAGCTCAACCTTTTAATTAAGCAGCTGGATCCAGCCCTGTGCATGGAAATTTCCCTTCTTTGCTCTTTATCCTCAATGTCCAAACCTTTCAAATAAAGCAAGAAATCCTCAGAAATTCCAAAATTCCCCAGTTCACCTTCCAGGTGGGATTCCCTGGCAAAGCAAGCAGGGAACTGAACAAAAATTGGATTTTTTTAGGGTGGATCTGTTGGATTTTAACATTTCCCCCATGGGATTTCTTGCTGGGACACTCATGGAGATTTCAGAATCAATTTTCCTGATTTTCCACTTTTTTATTCTCTCATTTTGAGGGATCTCAGGTGGAAAAGCAGAACGTGGGTGTTTTGCAGCTGAAAGGGATTGGGGAAATTCCCTGGATGGAAAAAGCCTTGGAAACTCCAAGGTGAAAATCACACAAAGCTGTGGTGGTTTTGAGGCAACCTCAGAGCAATTCCAAATTAAAAAAAACAAACAACTTACTATTTAAATTATATATTAATATATTAATATATAATATTAATAAATATATTATATAATATATATAATATATTATATTAATAAATATATTAATAATTTAAATACATTATTCCCTTTGGGAAGAATATTCTGAATATTTGGCTGTAGGATTGAGAATTAACTTTTCCCTTAGGGAAGAATATTCTGAATATTTGGCTGTAGGAATAACTTTTCCCTTTGGGAAAAATATTCTGAATTTGGGATGGCTGTAGGGAAAATAATAACATTTTCCTTTGAGAAGAATATTCTGAATTTGGCTATAGCAAAAGGATTAATATTTCCCTTTGGGTTAGGGTTAGAGTTATTCTTCCTTTGGGAAGAATAGTTTGAATTTGAGATGGCTGTAGGGAAAATAGTAATTTTTCCCTTTGGTAAGAATATTCTGAATTTGGCTATAGCAAAAGGAATAATTTTTCCCTTTGATAAGAATATTTTAAATTTGAGATGGCTGTAGGAATGAGAATAACTTTTCCCTGTGGAAGAATATTCTGAATTTGGCCATAACAAGAAGAATACTTTTTCCCTTTGGGAAGACTATTCTGAATTTGGCCATAGCAAAAATAGTAACTTCTGTCTTTGAGGAGAATTCTGAATTTTACCGTTACAAGAAGAATAATTTTTCCCTTTGGGAAGAATATTTTGAATTTGGCTATAGCAAAAATAATAACTTTTCTCTTTGAGAAGAATTCTGAATTTTACCACACAACAAGAAGAATCATTTTTCCCTTTGGGAAGAATTCTGAATTTTGCCATAGCAAGAATAGCTTTTCCATTAGAGAAGAATTCCGAATTTTGCCATAGCAAGAAGAATACTTTTTCCCTTTGGGAAGAGAATATTCTGAATTTGGCCACAACAAGAAGAATAATTTTTCCCTTTGGGAAGAATATTTCGAATTTGGCCATAGCAAGAATAACTTTTCCCTTGGAGAAGATTTCTGAATTTTACCACAACAAGAAGAATCATTTATTTTTCCCTTTGGGAAGAACATTGTGAATTTTCCCCCAGCTGCTTCTCCCCCAAATCCCCCAGCCCTGAGCAGCCCAGGTTGCCCTGCAGGACCCCCAGGAGTGCCAGGCCTGGCTGGTTGGTTCATTCCCAGGAGTGCCAGGCCTGGCTGGTTGGTTCATTCCAGCTGTGCCAGGCCTGGCTGGTTGTGCTTTCCCAGGTGTGCCAGGCCTGGCTGGTTGGTGCTTGCCAGCAGTGCCAGGCCTGGCTGGTTGGTGCTTTCCCAGCTGTGCCAGGCCTGGCTGGGTTGGTTGCTTTCCCAGCTGTGCCAGGCCTGGCTGGTTGGTTCATTCCCAGGAGTGCCAGGCCTGGCTGGTTGGTTTGCTTTCCCAGCTGTGCCAGGCCCGGCTGGTTGGTGCTTTCACCAGGAAGTGCCAGGCCTGGCTGGTTGGTGCTTTCCCAGGAGTGCCAGGCCTGGCTGGTTGGTGCTTTCCCAGCTGTGCCAGGCCTGGCTGGTTGGTTGCTTTCCCAGGAGTGCCAGGCCTGGCTGGTTGGTGCTTTCCCAGCTGTGCCAGGCCTGGCTGGTTGGTTGCTTTCCCAGGAGTGCCAGGCCTGGCTGGTTGGTTCATTCCCAGAGTGCCAGGCCCGGCTGGTTGGTGCTTTCCCAGCTGTGCCAGGCCTGGCTGGTTGGTTGCTTTCCCAGGAGTGCCAGGCCTGGCTGGTTGGTTCATTCCCAGGAGTGCCAGGCCCAGCTGGTTGGTGCTTTCCCAGGAGTGCCAGGCCTGGCTGGTTGGTTCATTCCCAGGAGTGCCAGGCCTGGCTGGTTGGTTCTTTCCCAGCTGTGCCAGGCCTGGCTGGTTGGTTCATTCCCAGGAGTGCCAGGCCTGGCTGGTTGGTTCATTCCCAGGTGAGCCAGGCCTGGCTGGTTGGTTCTTTCCCTGGCTGGTTGGTTCTTGCCCAGGAGTGCCAGGCCTGGCTGGTTGGTGCTTCCCTGGCTGGTTGGTTGCTTTCCCAGGAGTGCCAGGCCTGGCTGGTTGGTGCTTTCCCAGCTGTGCCAGACCTGGCTGGTTGGTGCTTTCCCAGGAGTGCCAGGCCTGGCTGGTTGGTGCTTTCCCGGGCTGGTTGGTTCATTCCCAGGAGTGCCAGGCCTGGCTGGTTGGTGCTTTCCCTGGCTGGTTGGTGCTTTCCCAGGAGTGCCAGGCCTGGCTGTTGGTGCTTTCCATGGCTGGTTGGTGCTTTCCCTGGCTGGTTGGTGCTTTCCCTGGCTGGTTGGTGCTTTCCCAGGAGTGCCAGGCCTGGCTGGTTGGTGCTTTCCCTGCTGGTTGGTTCATCCCCAGGAGTGCCAGGCCTGGCTGGTTGGTGCTTTCCCAGGGAGTGCCAGGCCCGGCTGGTTGGTTCATTCCAGGAGTGCCAGGCCTGGCTGGTTGGTTCATTCCCAGGAGTGCCAGGCCTGGCTGGTTGGTGCTTGCCCAGGCTGTGTGTGTGTGTGAGTGGGGATTTCCAGGGAAGGCTTTTCCTTGTGTTTTGCCTGCCATCTGCAGATGCTGCACAGACTCTCCCAAAGGAGCAGAGCGTCGCTAAGCCCAGGCCCAGACCAGCTGCAGGTAAACCCCACTGCCCAGTGGGTTCTTTATTTGTACAGAGCCGCCCCCTTCTCTGTACCTCTGCATGGTGGACTGCCAGAACTTTTTTATTCTTTGTTTTTGGTTTTTTTTTTTTTTATTATGCTGCTCCTCAGCTTTTTCCTGAGAGGAAAAAAAAAAATATCCCCAAAATGTAAAAAAAGTTCTGGAATCCACAGAGCAGGGACAGAGCCACCCTTCTCTGTTCTCCTCCTCGTGCCAGAGTGCCAGTCTCTGAGTGTGTTGTTCTGGGGTGCAGCACTTCCAGCCCTCAGCTTCTCAGCTCTGTTTTCCTGCTTTTTCCCCCTCTTTTATCCCACTAGGAATTGCCAAAGAAATAATTGACTGTGCCTAGGTAGGGTTTGTTTCCAGCAGCTTTCAGGCAGAGGTGAAAACCCAGGAAAAATCTTGGCGCCTCCAAAGTTTCTTTCCAGGTTGTGGTTTGGGGTGTGAAGGCTGGGAGGTGTCAGAGGAGTCACAAAATCACTTTTACTGCATGAAAAACACCAACTTCAGGATTTTTGCCAAGCTGAAGATTTTTCCTTGGTTGTTCCTACTGATTCCAGAGGCTTTAAAGAGAAATAGTTAGTAGTTTTTATTCTGAATTTTTCCTCTTCCTACCTGCTTGGGTCTCATCCTGCAGCTGGTGCCTGGGGATGGAAGTGCTGCATCCCCTTGTCCCTGCAAGCTCTGCTGGGCTCATTCCTGGATTTTCCTTCCTGCAGCTCAGCCAGGAGGAAGAATCTGACTCCTGGCATCCTGGAGGGTGACAGCAAAACCTCAGCTCCTGCTACCTCAGAGCCCAAATGTGACACTTGTGAAGGTGAGGGGCAAATTTCTGCATTTTCACATTGTTTGCAAACACGTGTGGCACACACAGCAGCAAAATGCTGGAGGAGGGAGTTGGGAGACTCAAAAAAACCCCTGGTTTGGAATACAATAATTAAAAATCTTGGTGCTAAAGATTGAGACTCTGGGATGGTGGAGAGTGATGGGAAAACCTCAGCTCCTGCTACCTCAGAGCCCAAATGTGACACTTGTGAAGGTGAGGGACAAATTTCTGCATTTTCACAAGGTTTGCAAACACGTGTGGCACACACAGCAGCAAAATGCTGGAGCAGGGCGTTGGGAGACTCAAAAAAACCCCCTGGTTTGGAATACAATAATTAAAAATCTTGGTGCTAAAGATTGAGACTCTGGGATGGTGGAGAGTGATGGGAAAACCTCAGCTCCTGCTACTTCAGAGCCCAAATGTGACACTTGTGAAGGTGAGGGGCAAATTTCTGCATTTTCACAAGGTTTGCAAACATGTGTGGCACACACAGCAGCAAAATGCTGGAGGAGGGAGTTGGGAGACTCAAAAAAACCCCTTGGTTTGGAATACAATAATTAAAAATCTTGGTGCTAAAGATTGGGACTCTGGGATGGTGGAGAGTGACAGCAAAACCTCAGCTCCTGCTACTTCAGAGCCCAAATGTGACACTTGTGAAGGTGAAGGACAAATTTCTGCATTCTCACAGCACTTACCACCTGTGTGGGACACAGAGCAGCAAAATGCTGGAAGAGAGATTCAAAAAAACCCCTGATTTGGAGCAGAACAATTAAAAATCTTTGTGTTATAGGCTTGAGAAATTACAAAGTTCACCACAGGTATTTTCTTAATTTCTGGTCATAAATAAATGCTCTGAATGTAGTGGCAGGTTAAGCCACAAAATCCCATCTCTCACTGAGTAATGCCATGAGAAAAAACCTTCCAGACCTTGCTGTGGGGTGTTTAAAATGCTGGAATTATCTTTGGATCCTTCCCAGGGGAGGCTCCTGAGCTCACAGAACCCAGCCTGGGCTGGCTGCAGTCATTCCCTGCAAACCAAGCAGGGAACTGAACAAAAATGGGAATTTTTGGGTGGATCTGTCATATTTTGACGTTTCCCCCATGGGATTTTTTTGCTGGGTCACTCATGGAGATTTCACAAGTTTTAAAAGCAATTTTCCTGGTTTTCCACTTTTTATTCTCTCTTATCAATGAACATCAGTTGGAAAAGCAGCTCCTTGTTTCCAGCTAAAATGAGAGAGCTGGAAATTCCCTGAATTTACAAACCAGCCTTGGAAACCCTTGGAAAATACCCTGAATTTACAAACCAGCCTTGGAAACCCTTGGAAAATACCCTGAATTAACAAACCAGCCTTGGAAACCCTTGGAAAATACCCTGAATTTACAAACCAGCCTTGGAAACCCTTGGAAAATACCCTGAATTTACAAACCATGACTGTGCCTTGGAAACTCCATGCACTGGAGGGAGGGAGGGAGATGCAAGGTGATCCTGGAATGCTCAGTTTAGGATCCCAGGCTGGAGCATGGGGAGGATGGATCCCACTTCTCGGGAATTCAGGAGCTGCCAGCAGAATTCCAGCCAGTCCTTTCTGCATTTTAAATCACTCCAGAAATCCCCTCAGGGCTGGCTGGGGAAGTGTTTGTGTTTCTGTGGTGAAATTTTAAATTAAACTCAGCCTGTCCCAGCACAGGGGCACTGGGATGTTCCTGACTTTTACAGGGATTTTTACCAGATGGGACATCCAAACCCCAGAGCTCTCCTCATGAAAGTAGTAAAAAATTCAGATTTCAGCCCATTATTTTTCTGTGCTGGTGTCTCTTACCCAATGACTTGGACTGTGCTTGGCTCTTGCAGACAGTGATTTGATAGAAAACCTCTCCAAAAACAAAAAGCCCAAGCTGGACCTGGTTTTTGAGGAATGGGATGTGGCTGGGCTGCCGTGGTGGTTTTTAGGGAATCTCAGAAGCAATTACAAATCCAGGAGTAACGGATCCACGGATATTCAGACTAACCAGGTGTGTAAAAGGGACCTTGTGTCCTCTTCATCTCCTCTTTTGGCTTCCAAGGAAATCAAATATTCTGGTTGTTTTCTCCCTTTTCCCTTCCCACTTCAGGATTTTCAGCCTTTTTCCCACTCTGGACCTTTCCCATTGGGTGGTTGGTGAATTTTAGGGTTTTTAAATTGATCAAACTCTTTTTTCAAGGCCCTCAGAGGTGCCTGGATTTTAGGAGTTGCCCCTTTTTTTAATTGGGGTGAACATTGTAGGGTGGTGGCCAAGCTGGGAAAGGTGGAAGCTGGAAAAAGGGAAAATGGTGAGGTGGAAATTGGGAAAAGGTTGGGAAAAGGGGAACTTACGAGGTGGAAATTGGGGAAAAGGGAATCTGTGAGGGGAAAATTTTAAAAATGAAGGCTTGTGAGGTGGAAATTGGGAAAACAGGGGCCTGTGGGGTGGAAATTGGGAAAAGATTGGGAAAAGGGGAACTTGTGAGGTGGAAATTGGAAAAGGGGGGAACTTGAGAGGTGGAAATTGGAAAAAGATGAGCCTGTGAAGTGGAAATTGGAAAAAAGGGGAATCTGTGAGGTGAAAATTTTAAAAATGAAAGCCTGTGATGTGTGAATTGGGAAAAGGAGGGCCTGTGAGGTGGAAATTTGAAAAAAAATTGAATCTGTGAGGTGAAAATGTTAAAAATGGAAGCCTGTGAGGGGGAAATTGGGAGAACCTGGGTTGGCGAGGGGGAAATTGGGAAAAGAGGGAACTTCTGAGATGGAAATTAGGGAAAGGTTGCAAAAGAAGAGCCTTTTAGGTGGGAATTGGAAAAATGGCAATCTGTGAGGTGAAAATTTTAAAAAATGGACAGCTGTGAAGTGGGAATTGGGGAAAGGAGAGCCTGTGAGAAAGTAATTGGAAAAAGAGAAGCCTTTGAGGTGGAAATTGGAGAAAGGGGAACTTGTGAGGTGGAAATTGAGAAAACCTGAGTTGGTGAGGGGGGAAGAGGGAACTTCTGAGGTAGAAATTGGAGAAAAGGGAATCTGTGAGGGGAAAATTTTAAAAATGAAAGCTTGTGAGGTGGAAATTGGGAAAATGGCAGCCTATGAGGTGGAAATTGGGAAAAAACTGAGTTGGTGAGGGGGAAGGAGGGAACTTGTGAGGTGGAAATTGGGGGAAGGTTGGGAAAAGGGGAGCCTGTGAGGTGGGAATTGGAAAAAAGGGAATCTGTGAGGGGAAAATTTTAAGAATGGAGGCCTGTGAGGTGGAAATTGGGGAAAGGTTGGGAAAAGGAGAGCCTGTGAGGGGGAAATTGGGAAAAGGGGAGCCTGTGATGTGGAAATTGTAAAAAAGGGAATCTGTGAGGGGAAAATTTTAAGAATGGAAACCTGTGAGGTGGAAATTGAGGAAGAGCCTGTGAGGTGGGAATTTGGGACAGGCTGAGCCTGTGAGGTGGGAATTGGAAAAAGGGGGAATCTGTGAGGGGAATATTTTAAAAATGGAGGCCTGTGAGGTGGAAATTGGGGAAAAGTGGGGCCTGTGAGACAGAAATTTCCAAAAGGGGTGAGGTCTGAGGGCAGGGATGTGCCCGGGGCTTTGGAGGTTGTTGGAGAGGAAAATTAAACAGTGCTGGATGTGGAGCTGCTCCTAAATGACTTTTTCTGGTTTTTTTCCCCTCAGGACATTGACACTGCCATAGTTTCAGACACCACTGATGACCTGTGGTTCCTCAATGAGTGTCCCCTGGACCAGGGCCCTGCTGGTCTCAAGGTGGAAGTGCTGGACTGTGAGGAGGTCACAGAAGGTGACACCAAGGTACCTCTGGCACAGTTTTCTCTGTTTTAATTCATCCCATGCTGCCCTTGGAAAGGCTGGATCTGTTCCCATCCAGAGGCTAAATCCTGTTTAGAAAAGGCTGTCACCATTCCTCATGTGTTTGATGGTTTTCCTGCTTGGGTTTTGGTTTAAATTCGATTTTTCAAGGCATAAAATCAATTGGAAATGAATTAAACTTCTCGCAGCGACTTAAGTGGGTTTCTAAGCAATATCTGCAAGAGTTATAAATCAAAAATTATGGAATTAAGTTTAGAAAAGGCTTTTAAAAATTGAGTCCTGCTAAAGACTCAAAGAGGAGAATCTGATCATGGTAAACCAGCAAAAGTTACCAACGTTTTGCAAAAGAAAAGCAGCAAAACCAGGTTTTAATTCACTTTTAGAAGTGATTTAATGAGCAGGGTGATGCTGTAATCCTTTAATTGGGGTGTACAACACCAGGCAAAGGATAAATAGGGAATATTCCAACATTCCCACCCTCTGACAATGCTTTCCTGGAATTCCAGGTGCCTGAGGATGTGTGCCTGGATGAGCTGGAGGATTCCCAGTGCCTGAGTGATGACACAGACACAGAGGCTGCTTCTGAGGTGGGAATTCCTTGGGGTCACCTGGGGCTGGAAGGGCTCATCCCACGTCTGCTGCTGGTTTTGGGATGGGAAAAGCTGAATTTCGTGTGGGTTTCCAAAAAGAAAAAGTGGCTGGGTGAAGTTACGTTGATACCCAGGCATGGTTTAATAAGATTTTAATTCCATGTTGTCCTCTGGATGGAAATCTGGAGGATTGTCCTTGGAAGGGACTTAGAAATCTCAGGTAGCACTTTATAATCACTCAAAAACTCAGAATTCTAGTGATTTTGAGCAGAATTTTAATGGTTTTTAGCAGAATTTTAATGGCTTTTAGCAGAATTTTCCAGCCTGGTATAAATGGGGATGTCCCTGACTTTGGACAGCTGAGTCCTGGCTCTGCACTTGTGCATCTCCTGCCCTTTTCTGTGAGGTAATTAATTAATTAATCCATTAATTGTGCAGATTCAAAGCTGGTAAGTGATGGGTGAGCCTGGAAAACAAATTCCTGCCAAATTCCAGGAGCTGTCCCCTTGAATTTTGAGCAAAATATTGAAAATTCTTTTGAAATTAAATAAAAATAAGCTGCCCCAACTTGGATTCTTTCAGAGGGCTGGGAGAGAGGAAGGAGAGGAATTCATGAGGGACAGATCCGGGATGAATCAATCCCAAGCCACAAAATGTTGATTTTCCAGCTTATAAATCACTCATAAATAAAATTTTTTTAACAAGGCTTCCTTGCTGCTTTTCCCACACAACTAAAACGAGGGATACCCAAAACCAAATCGATTTTTTTGCTGGAATTTTTGCCTTTAAATCCCTCAGGATTGCTGGCAATGCTCCAAGTGCAGGAAATTCAACTCTCCAGGAAAAAGGTACTGCTTCCGCTGCTGGGCCCTGCGCAAGGACTGGTACAGAGACTGCCCCAAACTGCCCCATTCCCTGTCCCTCTCCAACATCAATTCCATGGAAAACCAGGAGCAGGATGAAGGGATGGACGTCCCAGACTGCAGGAGGACGATCTCAGCCCCGGCTGGCCAACCCAAACACGTTTTCCTGGGAGAAAACAAACCCCACGTGGATCCAGGCGGCTCCATCGAGTCCTTGGATTTGGCACAGCAGGGGAAAAATGGGGATTTTGCCAAGCTGAAGAAAGAGGAGGAGATGGAGTCTTTGGAGAGCATCAAAACCCTGCTGAATCCCTGCTTCCTGTGCCAGCACAGGCCTCGGGATGGGAATATTGTCCACGGGAGGACTGCTCACCTGGTGGCCTGCTTCAGGTGTGCCAGGATGCTGAAGAAGAAGAGATCGCCGTGTCCCGTGTGCAGGAAGGAGATCAAGATGGTCATCAGGATCTTCATGGGGTAGGGAGGATTTCTGCCCCTAAAGTAACCCCAAAATGTGGAATTTTTGCACTCAAACCTCCATTACAGCGTGTGCAGAAAGGAGATCACGATGGGCATCAGGATCTTCATAAAGTAACCCCAAAATCTGGATTTTTGCACTCAGACCTCCATTACAGTGCGTGCAGGAAGGAGATCATGATGGGCATCAGGATCTTCATAAAATAACCCCAAACGAGGATTTTTGCACTCAAATCCTAATTTCAGTGTGTGCAGAAAGAAGATCATGATGATCATCAGAATCTTAATAAAGTAATCCCAAAATCTGGATTTTTGCACTCAGACCTCCATTACAGCATGTGCAGGAAGGAGATCACGATGATCATCAGGATCTTCATAAAATAACCCCAAAATCTGGATTTTTGCACTCAAATCCTAATTTCAGTGTGTGCAGAAAGGAGATCATGATGGTCATCAGGCTCTTTGTAAAATAACCCCAAAAGAGGATTTCTGCACTCAAATCCTAATTTCAGTGTGTGCAGAAAGGAGATCATGATGGTCATCAGGATCTTCATAAAGTAACCCCAAACGAGGATTTTTGCACTTAAATCCTAATTTAAGTGTGTGCAGAAAGGAGATCATGATGATCATCAGGCTCTTCATAAAATAACCCCAAAAGAGAATTTTTGCACTCAAATCCCAATTTAAGTATGTGCAGAAAGGAGATCATGATGATCATCAGGATCTTCATAAAGTAGCCCCAAAATCTGGATTTTTGCACTCAAATCCCAATTTCAGTGTGTGCAGAAAGGAGATCATGATGGCCATCAGGATCTTCATAAAATAACCCCAAAATCTGGATTTTTGCACTCAAATCCCAATTTCAGTGTGTGCAGAAAGGAGATCAGGATGCCCATCGGGATCTTCATGGCCTAGCATAACCTTCTATTACTAAACCCCAAAAATAGGTTTTTTTGCACAAAAACCCCAATTCCAGAGCTTGGTTTGCAGGATCAAGATGATCATCAGGATCTTTATGGGATAGCAGGACCTTGTGCACCTAAAATAAACCCAAAATGAAGATTTTTGCACTCAAACCCCAATTCCAGAGCTCAGCCAGTGAAACCAAAGAGTACCAAGATTTAATCCCACCCAGAATCCTCTGCAGGATCCACTTTTCCATGGAAATAACCTCGAAATCAAAACCCCAGCTTGGAAATTTTCCCAATTTCTCATCTTCAGCCTCATTTTATCCCTCGGGATTCTTTCTCCTGACCAAGAACAGCAGATTTGGGAAAAAGTGAAACCTTTGGAATATTTTATTTTTTTTCCATAAATCCCGACTTGTGCAATTCCTTTGGAACTGAGAGTTAAAAACAGAAATAAATATTTATGGTGGGAGGCCAGGGGATTTATTTTGGAGAGAAGAAGAAGAACTTTATTCCTAATTTTTTTATTGTTTAAGGTCAGCAGGGTGAAGAATTCCTTGCTCACAGATGGGAAATAAATCTAAGTTTTTAATCCACGCCTCTCAGGTCATAAATGAGATGGAATAATAATAATAATAATGTTATATTTTTCTTTCTTTTTGGGCTCCTTAATTTATATTTCCTCTCTTTTTTGTATATTTAAATCTATTCTGTGTCACCTCTGTCCAGCAGGATTCAATTCCAGCAGCTCTGGGATATTTTGGGATGTTCACCTGCCCTCACTTATCCCTTAGGCTAAAACAATCCTCATTTTTGAGTGATTTGAAAAGTGGCTTAAAAATTAAACACATTGTTTTGAGGGATAAAATAATTCATTTAAAGCCCCATTTGCACCCTTTCCTGGCAGATTTTTCCCCCTTTCCAAGCAATTTTTTTCCCCATTTCCACTCAGTTTTTTCCCATTTGCAGGCAAAATTATTCCTGCTTTTCAGGCAGATGTTTCCCCATTTCCAAAACATTTTTTTCCTCTTTCCAGGCAGATTTTTCCCTCTTTTCAGACAGATTTTTTTTTCCCTTTCCAAGTGCACTTTTCCCCCTTTTTAGGAAAATTTTTCCCCTTTCCTGGCAGATTTTTTCCCCATCCAATGTCTGCAAAATCCCTTGGTGCTGGCAAGGATTTGTAAAAAAATCCAGTGACGCCTCTGGATTTGAACTTTTGTTCTCCAGCCCATTCCCAATCCCATTTCCTCTGACATTCCCATGGGATCACCCACCCCACCCCTCCCTGTGGCAATTCCCAGTGCAGTTTTTCTCCCTTTTCCCGCTGTTTTTTGGGATCAGCGCTCCCGGGGAAGGCAGAGCTCACTAGAGGGCACCCACACCCAGCTCCTGCTGCTCTCCCTCCTTCCAGGATCCACATTCCCGGCTGGAAAAGCTGCTCAGGGACACCCCCACCATGGCTGGGGGTTGGTTTTCCTGATTTCCCAAACCCACAAATCCAAGTTTTCCCCCTGTCCCAAATCCCAGCGATGCCCTTCGGACCCCTCCAGGTACATTTCAATATTCCCAGGTTTTCTTCCTTCTTCCCTCCTCTCTTTTCTTCCTGTTTTTCTTTCTTTTTTTTTTTTTTTTTTATTATTTTTTCCTGATTTACCCTTTATCCACAAAAGTTTGGGGATATTTTGGGATCCAGGATCCATCCAGCCCCACAGGGAAGTGTCACCATCACCATTTCCCATTCTTCTGTCCCAAATCCTCCCTTCCTGCTTCCCCCCAGGTGACAGCAGTGACAGAGCAGGGGGTGACACTTGGTTTGATGATCCCAACACACCAAAGAACCCCAAAAAATAACCCCAAACCCCACACGGATCCCAAAGGAAAAAAACTTCTTTTTTTGGGTTTTTTAAGTTTTTTCTTGTATTTCCAAAGCGGGGACTGTCCAGCGAGGGAGGTGACACTGGGGTTGCTTTTGTGTGATGATCCCAAGGCTCCAAAAAACCCCAAAAAAGAAACCCCAGACCCCACACAGATCCCAAAGGAAGAAGCTTCTTTCTTTTAGGGGTTTTTAGGGGTTTTTTGTATTTCCAAAGCGGGGACTGTCCAGCGAAGGAGGTGACACCTCTGGTGCCAGGGGGACGCAGGTTTGGGGTTCCTTTTATGGCTCTTCACCCACTCGGGGCATTGTCCCCAGGGCATTGTCTGTCCCCTCCCATCTTCCCAGCTGGATTTTTTTGGGATCCACGGCCAAATCCAGCCCTTCCACACAAATCCAGGACCACCAGAAGCTCCTCTCCCATGGATCCTGAGGCTCCTCAAGGTCATGTCCACAAAATCCAATTTTTTCCCAGCATCTGTCATTTTTTTGGTAAAAAACCCTTTCCCCCTCCCCACCCACCCCAAAACCCCACCGAACCCCCCAAAATCCATCCTCCCTCAGCACTCCAGGGGTGCTGCCTGCACCTCCACGGCCAGGAGGTGTCCCCGGGGCTGCACGGGATAAACCACGCGCACAGCGCCGGCCCCGCGGAGCGATTCCCGCCGGGACCCGCTGCTCACCGCCACCCCCAGGAGCAGCAGGCACAGCAGCAGCGCCGCCACCAGCGTCCCCTGTCCCCACGGCATCCCCTGCCTGGCCTCTTTAGTCCTGGTGCTCACGCAGGCCACCCTGACCGGCGATGCCAGCAAGGTGACGTGCAGACACGCCCGGTACTCGGTGTCGGGGTGCAGCCGGGTGATGTTGAAGCTGTGGGTGCCCACCGGGATCCGCGCCGAGCCCAGCGCCGAGCCCAGCACCGAGCTGGCCCAGGTGAGGTTGGACGAGACGGCGTTGAGGCACGGCCGCCAGGCCAGCAGGACGTGGTGGGGCTGGACGTCCACCACCAGCAGCTCCAGCTCGGCCTGGCCCAGCGGGAAGGAGCGGTTGACCAACACGCGGACGCCGCGGGTGTCGGCGCCCAGCAGGTTGTGAGCCACGCACGTGTAGAGCCCGGCCTCGCGCGCCGCGATCCCGCGGATCTCCAGCGTCCCCTCCGAGTGCACCTTGAACTTCCCGTCGTCCCCGAACGGCAGCAGCTTCACCCCGGCCGGCGTCACCCAGTAAATCTCCGGCTCCGGCTCCGCCAGCGCCCGGCAGTGCAGGGCCACGTTGTCGCCCACCTCGGCCTCCAGGCGCGCCGGGATGCTGCGGGCGGAGATGAGCGGCAGGCACTGCTCCGTCATCTCCCGGAACGGGACGTCGCGGATGTGGCGGCGCTGCAGGTCGGGGGGCTCGGCGCAGAGCGTGGACTGGGGCTCGATGAAGCGCACGCGGGGCCGGGTGCTGTTGACCCAGCGGATGACGCAGTCGCAGCGCAGCGGGTTGCCGTGGATGCTGATCTCCTGCAGGTTGGGCAGCGACTCCACCGTCTGCCGGTGCAAGGCACTTAGGGCGTTGTTGTTGAGCATCAGCGTCTCCAGCTGCGGAAGGTGCTGGAAGGCCTTGGGGTGGATGAAGGACAGCTTGCGGTTGTTGGTGACGTCCAGCTTGGTCAGCTCGGGGAGGTTGATGAGGGCGAACTGGTCGATGGACACCAGCTCGTCCATGTTGTTGAGGCCCAGCTCCTTGAGGTGCAGCATGTTGGTGAAGTCGCTCTGCTTGACCCTCTGCAGCGGGTTCTTGTTCAGATCCAGGAATTTCAGGCCGGGCACCTGCTGCAGAGCCCTCTTGGGGACATCTGCCAGCTTGTTGTCGTAGAAGGACAGGCTCTCCAGGCTCCTCAGCCCTTCCAGGGCGTAATCCGAGATCTCCTGCAGCTGCATCCCGGCCAGCACCAAACTCCTCAGGTTGCCCAGGGGCCGGAAATTCATGTCCAGGATGGCGTCCACCTTGTTCCCCCCGACCATGAGGATCTCCAGGCTGGGCAGCATCTGGAACCAGCGGCTGTCCAGCGTCCGCAGCAGGTTGGAGTTGAGGTGGAGCCGCAGGAGGCTGCCCAGGCCGGCGAAGGCGCGGGGGGCGATGCTGCGGAGCCGGTTGTGGTTCAGGTAGAGCTCCTGAAGGTTCCCCAAGCCCGGGAAGCTGCTGTCGGGCAGATCAGAGAGCTGGTTCTCCTCCAGGTGCAGGCTGAGCAGCTGGGGCATATTCCTGAGCCCGAAATCCCAGACGTCGGAGAAGCTGTTCTGCGACAGATCCAGCTCCGACAGGTTCCGCAGGTAGCCCAGCTCGCCCTGCTCCAGCCTGGCGATGTTGTTGCTCTGCAGCAGCAGCGTCTGGGTGCCCTCGGGCAGCTCCGGGGGCACGGAGGTGATGAAGAGGTCGTTGCAGTCCACCGTGGCCGCCTCGCGGTAGGCGGAGCGGGGCGTGTACCAGGGCCGGATCTGGCACACGCAGCGCGGGGGACACGCCACCCGCCAGGGCACCGTGGGCATGGCGCTGGCGGCCACCACGCACAGCAGCAGGCAGCTGGGCTGGAGGCCTCTCATTTTGGGCTGCAGAAGGTCACAGGGAGCATCCAGAGCTGGCCACGGGGAGGTGACAGCAGTGACGGCGAGGTGGGGACGGCGCCCGTGGGGGGAGATGCTCCATGCGAGCCCCTGGAAGGGTCGGCCCCTGCCTGGTGCCCCCAAAATGGGAGATCAAAGTGCTGGGGGTGCCTCAGTCAGAGCTGGGCCTCTTCTTCCTCCCCACAGGAGTCGTTCCCGTGCTCAGCTGCATCTTCTGGGCTCCTCCTCGAGGTCATTCCTGGGAAAACAGCAAAGTTGGGTTAGAGGAGGGTTTGTGCTCGTGGGGAACAAGGGACAGGCTGGGGAGGTAAAAACCTGAGGATGGCACCACCAGGACCCTGCCCAGGTCCTTCAGTGCCCTCAAAACTGCCTGGCAAATCTATGAATTCCATTTTATATCCGTGGCATTCAGTGTGCCCTCCCATCCCAGAGAATCTGGGTGGAATTTATCCCATGGAATCATCACAGGATCCCCGAAACAAATGATGAATTCTGCTTCATACCCATGGCATTTTCTGTGCCTTCTCATCCCAGAAAATCTGGCTGGAATTATCCCATGGAATCTGCCCAGCACCCCCAGCAGCCCCTGGATCTGTGGCTGAGCAGACCCAGAGCTGCAAGAATTGGGAATAACTTTCCATGGGAATAATTATCCATGGGAATCATCTTCCTGTGGTCTCTGCTCCCTGCTCCTCATCCTCCCCAGCTCCAAATTCCCCCATCCAGGAGCTCCAGCCCCATTTGCATCCCCCAAACATCAGGAATGTTCTGTGGGGTCTGGGATAGATTTGAACCCCCAGCATCTCCTGCCCCTCTCCCAATCCAGCCTTTGATTCCATTATTTCCTCCAGCTCTCCCACCTCACGCTGACCCCAATCCAACCTTTTCTTCCCTTAAAAGCCTCTCACCCAGCAGGGGAAAAAACAGAAAAAAACAAAAAAAACCAAAAAAAAACCATTAAAAGAGTGGGCAAAGGAAAGTTTCAGTTTTATCCCCACCGTGCTCTCCCTGGAAAGGGCTCCTGAGCTGAGTTTATTCCACATCAACTCCTCCCGGATCAATCCCCGCTTTTTTCCCTCCTTCCCCGCAGCTTTTAAAGCAGCTCCTGCAGGAGCAGCATGAAAGGAAAGATGGATCCATCGATTCCTGCTTCCCTCTGATGGATCCACACCTTTCCTTTTAAGTGCTCCGGTGTTTTTGGGTCTGTAAAAGTCTCCAGCTGTTCGAATATCTCGGGAAGCTTTTCTACTTAAAATAAATATTACGGAGGAATTTGGGAGGTTGATTTGTTTTCTATGAGGTGTGAAGGAAAGGCTGGAGAAGGTGCCTGGTTCCAACCCTGGTTTTCCAGGGAAAACCCCTCCAGCTCTGCTGGTTTTGTCCATAATTGGATTTTATCCCTTTTTTCCCAGCACAGGGCAGGGAAAAGAATATGAGAAAGGATAATATCCTTTTCTCATTATTCAAGAGAAATCTTGGATATGGGATAATCCAGAGGTTTGTGCGAGTCACAGGATGGGAACTTGTGGGAAAATGGTGGATTTGGGAAAACCTGGGACTAAAATTCACAGAAAGGAGCAAACTGGGAGAAAAGAAAGAGCTTTAGCAGTGAGTGATCCCTGCTGAAAGGGGAAATCCTGGGAAAGGATGGGGCTGATCCTGCTCTGGCTGGGAAACAGCTCCTGGAATTCCTGCAGGGGTGGTGGCAGCTCCAGCCTGGTGGGGACAGAATGGCCCTGTCTGCTGTCACTGCTGGTCCTGAGTGTGACATTCCCAAGGGATGGCAGCTCCCAGGGCTTTGCTGGGGGAGATCTTGGAGCGAGCTGAGCTTCTCCAGGTTTTCCAGCTTCTCCATCTTCTCTGGATTCCCTGGATTCCTCAGCTTCTCCATATTCAGATCCCCCAGCTTCTCCATCTTTTCTGGATTCTCCATATTTCCCCATTTTCTCCGGCTTCCTCAACTTCCCCAGCTTCTCCATCTTTTCTGGATTCTCCATATTTCCCCATTTTCTCCAGCTTCCTCAACTTCCCCAGCTTCTCCATCTTTTCTGGATTCTCCATATTTCCCATTTCCTCCAGCTTCCTCAACTTCCCCAGCTTCTCCATTTTTTCTGGATTCTCCATATTTCCCATTTCCTCCAGCTTCCTCAACTTCCCCAGCTTCTCCATCTTTTCTGGATTCTTCATATTTTCCCATTTTCTCCAACTTCTTCAACTTCCCCACCTTCTCCATCCTCTCTGGATTCCCTGGATTCCTCAGCTTCTCCATCTTTGGATTCCCCAGCTTCTCCATCTTTTCTGGATTCTCCATATTTCCCCATTTTCCTGGGATACCAGGCCATTCCCACCCCCTTTCCAGCAGCTTCACCTCCCTAAACCCAACACCACCCCCGAGGGTGACACAATATTTCCCATTTCCTCCGGCTTCCTCAACTTCCCCACCTTCTCCATCTTTTCTGGATTCTCCATATTTCCCCATTTTCTCCAGCTTCCTCAACTTCCCCAGCTTCTCCATCTTTTCTGGATTCTCCATATTTCCCATTTCCTCCAGCTTCCTCAACTTCCCCAGCTTCTCCATCTTTTCTGGATTCTCCATATTTCCCATTTCCTCCAGCTTCCTCAACTTCCCCAGCTTCTCCATCTTTTCTGGATTCTCCATATTTCCCATTTCCTCCAGCTTCCTCAACTTCCCCAGCTTCTCCATCTTTTCTGGATTCCCTGGATTCCTCAGCTTCTCCATCTTTGGATTCCCCAGCTTCTCCATCTTTTCTGGATTCTCCATACTTCCCCATTTTCTCCAGCTTCTTCAACTTCCCCAGCTTCTCCATCTTTTCTAGATTCTCCATATTTCCCATTTCCTCCAGCTTCCCCAGGTTCTCCATTTTCCCCAGCTTTCCCATCTTTCCTGGCTTTTCCAGCTGCTCCAGCTTCCCCAGATTCTCCACATCAAGCAGGGACACTTCCCATGGTCCCAGGGTGCTCCAACCTGGCCTGGGACACTCCCAGGGATGGAGCAGCCACGGATTCTCTGGGAATTCCATCCCAGCTCCTCCCAAGGATGGATTTCATCCCAAAACCCAACTGAAACAAGGAACTGGGACTCCCCAGCATCTCCCAACTCTGAGCAAAGCCTGGAGTGGGAACGGCGCCTCCTTCCTGAGAGGATCTCCCAACTGGAACCTCAGCAGGGAAAATGAACGGAGAAAGGAAAGGAAGAAGGAGAAATGAAAAAAGAAATAAAAAAGGATGAAGAAGAAATAAATACAGGGAAAGAGGAGAAATACTGGGATAAAGGAGAAATACAAAGAAAAATGAGAAATACAGTGGAAAAGGACAAATACGAGGAAAAAGGAGAAAATAAAGGAATGAAAGAGAAACGAAAGGATAAAAATGAGAAATCAACAAGGACAAAGGAGAAAAACAAAGGAAAATGAGAAATAAATAAAAGGATAAAGAAGAAATTAAGGGACAAAGAAGAAATAAATAAAGGGATGAAGAAGAAATAAATGAAGGGACAAAGAAGAAATAAATGAAGGGACAAAGAAGAAATAAATAGAGGGACGAAGAAGAAATAAATAAAGGGATGAAGAAATAAATAGAGGGACAAAGAAGAAATAAATAAAGGGACAAAGAAGAAATAAATAGAGGGACAAAGAAGAAATAAATAGAGGGACAAAGAAGAAATAAATAGAGGGACAAAGAAGTGTTAAAAATAGCTTAGAAACTATTATAAAATAGTTGATAATTGTTAAGCATGTACTGTTCGTTTTCTAACCTGTTTTTAACAGAAGAAATAAATAGAGGGACAAAGAAGAAATAAATAAAGGGGCAAAGAAGAAATAAATGAAGGGACGAAGAAGAAATAAATAAAGGGATGAATAAATAAATAGAGGGACAAAAAAGCGTTAAAAATAGCCTAGAAACTGTTATAAAATAGTTGATAATTGTTAAGCATGTACTGTTAGTTTTCTAACCTGTTTTTAACAGAAGAAATAAATAAAAGGGGCAAAGAAGAAATAAATAGAGGGACAAAGAAGAAATAAATAAAGGGACGAAGAAGAAATAAATGGAGGGACAAAGAAGAAATAGAGGGACAAAGAAACGTTAAAAATAGCTTACAAACTGTTATAAAATAGTTGATAATCGTTAAGCATGTACTGTTCGTTTTCTAACCTGTTTTTAACAGAAGAAATAAATAAAGGGACAAAGAAGAAATAAATAAAGGGACGAAGAAGAAATAAAGGGACAAAGAAGAAATAAATAGAGGGGCAAAGAAGAAATAAATAGAGGGACAAAGAAGTGCTAAAAATAGCTTAGAAACTGTCATAAAATAGTTGATAATTGTTAAGCATGTACTGTTCGTTTTCTAACCTGTTTTTAACAGAAGAAATAAATAAAAGGGCAAAGAAGAAATAAATGAAGGGAACAAAAGAAATAAATGGAGGGAAAAAGAAGAAATAAATGAAGGGACAAAGAAGAAATAAATGGAGGGACAAAGAAGAAATAAATAGAGGGACAAAGAAGAAATAAATGAAGGGACAAAGAAGAAATAAATAGAGGGACAAAGAAGAAATAAATAGAGGGACAAAAAAGCGTTAAAAATAGCTTAGAAACTGTTATAAAATAGTTGATAATTGTTAAGCATGGACTGTTCATTTTCTAACCTGTTTTTAACAGAAGAAATAAATAAAAGGGGCAAAGAAGAAATAAATAGAGGGACAAAGAAGTGTTAAAAATAGCTTAGAAACTGTTATAAAATAGTTGATAATCGTTAAGCATGTACTGTTCGTTTCCTAACCTGTTTTTAACAGAAGAAATAAATAAAAGGGCAAAGAAGAAATAAATGAAGGGACAAAGAAGAAATAAATAAAGGGACAAAAGAAATAAATAGAGGGGCAAAGAAGAAATAAATGGAGGGACAAAGAAGAAATAAATGGAGGGACAAAGAAGAAATAAATAAAGGGACGAAGAAGAAATAAATAAAGGGACAAAGAAGAAATAAATAAAGGGGCAAAGAAGAAATAAATGAAGGGACAAAGAAGAAATAAATGGAGGGACAAAGAAGAAATAAATAGAGGGAAAAAGAAGAAATAAATGGAGGGACAAAGAAGAAATAAATAGAGGGAAAAAGAAGAAATAAATGAGGGACAAAGGGCCCCGAATGTCGCCGGCTCCGTGGCAACCTCCCCTCATCTGTATGCCCGGGCTGAGCCCCGCGGCCGCCGCGGCTCCATGGAAACCCCGAGCTCCCGGAGCTCCGGGCTGGAGATGGGAGATGGGATCGAGGAGCTGCCGCAGGGAAAACTTCGCGGGTTTGGGGCGTTCTCAGAAATTCCGGGGGGTTTTGGAGCTCGGCAGTTGCGGGGTGGGTGTTCCCCAGGCGGGTGACGCCGGGATGGGAGAGTTTTCCCGGGATGGGAAGGTGTTCCTGGAATATGAAAGTTTTCCTGGGATGGGAAGGTGTTCCTGGAATATGAAAGTTTTCCTGGGATGGGAGGACTTTTTTGGGATATGAGGCTGTTCCTGGGATGGGAGAGTTTTCCTGGTCTGGGAGGGTTTTCCTGGGATGGGAGGATTTTCTTGGGATACGAGGCTGTTCCTGGGATGGGAGGGTTTTCCTGGTCTGGGAGGGTTTTTCCTGGGATATGAGTTTTTTCCCAGGATGGGAAGATGTTCCTGGAATATGAAAGTTTTCCTGGAATATCAGGGTTTTTCCTGGGATACGAGGCTGTTCCTGGAATTTGAGAGTTTCCCTGGAATTGCAAGGGTTGCAAGGGTTGCAAGAGTTTTCCTGGAATTGTGAGGCTGTTCCTGGGATGGGAAGGTTTTCCTGGCATACCAGGCTCTTCCTGGAATATGAGAGTTCTTGACATACGAAGATTTTCCTGGGATACCAGGCCATTCCCACCTGGATGGGAATGGGATGGGAGAGTTTTCCTGGGATGGGAGAGCTTTCCTGGGATGGGATGGTTTTCCTGGGATACGAGGTTTTTCCCGGGATGAGAAGATGTTCCTGAAATATGAAAGTTTTCCTGGAATATGAGAGTTTCCCTGGAATATGAGGGTTTTCCTGAAGTTATGAGGCTATTCCTGGAATATGAGAGTTTCCCTGGAATTGTGAGGGTTTTCCTGGAATTATGAGGCTGTTTCTGGGATGGGAGGGTTTTCCTGGGATACCAGGCTCTTCCTGGAATATGAGAGTTCTTGAAATAGAAGATTCCAGGCCATTCCCACCCCCTTTTCCAGCAGCTTCACCTCCCTAAACCCAACACCACCCCCGAGGGTGACACGATGTCCCCACCCATGTCCCCACCCTGTGTCCCCTCACAGCAACCTCCAGCTGCCATTTCGGGATGTTATTCCCCAAAAAACCATTTCCACGAGTCGGGGAACACCTGGCAAAGTCCCTGCCGAGGTCTGAGCTGGAATTTTTACTCAGGAAAAGCGGCTTTGGAAGCTTTTCTTGGAGCTTTTCCCAGCAGAAGGAGGGTGGGTTTGGATGGGATTTTGGGAAGAAATCCTTCCCTGAGAGGACAGCGAGACCCTGGCACAGCTTTCCCCACCCTGGAAGTGTCCACGGCCAGGCTGGACAGGATTTGGAGCCACCAGGATGGGCAGAATCCTCTCCAAACTCCTTTCTCCCCTCACTCAATCCTTTTTTTGTACACAGGGATGGGATTTTTATTTTTTTTCCCCATCTCGGCGGGCAGGGAGAGGGCGATAACGTGATTCCCGTTATTCCTGCTTGTCTGGGAGGCAGCCAGGAGATCAAAACGCAGCCGGGAGCAGCGAAGAGCTCGGCTGGGGCTCGGGAGCCCGGGGGCAGCCGCCGCCTCTTATCTCTTATCTCGGTGCTTCTCTGCCTCTCTCCGGCTGGGTTTTAATGAGGAGGGCTGGGAAATCAGCCTGGTGTGCTCATCCGGGCGCTCCCAGGCTTGGGATTGATGTCTTGGCTCTGGAATTGTCTCGGTTCTGGAATTGTTGTCTCGGTTCTGGAATTGTCTTGGCTCTGGAATTGTTGTTTTACCTCTGGAATTCTTGTCTCAGCTCTGGAATTGTTGTTTTACCTCTGGAATTCTTGTCTCAGCTCTGGAATTGTTGTTTTACCTCTAGAATTGTTGTCTTGGCTCTGAAATTGTTGTTTTACCTCTGGAATTCTTGTCTCGGCTCTGGAATTGTTGTTTTACCTCTAGAATTGTTGTTTTACCTCTGGAATTCTTGTCTCCCTGCTGGAATTGTTGTTTTACCTCTGGAATTCTTGTCTCGGCTCTGGAATTGTTGTTTTACCTCTGGAATTCTTGTCTCAGCTCTGGAATTGTTGTTTTACCTCTAGAATTCTTGTCTCCCCTCTGGAATTGTCGCTTTATCTCTGGAATTGTTGTCTCCCCTCTGGAATTGTTGTTTTACCTCTGGAATTCTTGTCTCGGCTCTGGAATTGTTGTTTTATCTCTGGAATTGTTGTCTCCCCTCTGGAATTCTTGTCTTGGCTCTGGAATTTTTGTCTCCCCTCTGGAATTGTTCTTTTACCTCTGGAATTGTTCTCTCCCCTCTGGAATTCTTGTCTCCCCTCTGGAATTGTTCTGTTTGTGTTTTTCCCCCTCCAAACGCTCCCACAGGTTCCCGTGTCATCCCCAATCCAGGCTCAGCTTCCAGCCTGGAAAAAGGGGCAGAATTTGGCCCTCCCAGCCTCAAACTGCCCATTCCAGAGGGGTTTGGATACCAAAGTCATTCCCTAAGGATCACACATCCCATCCCAAGGGAGCTTTGGGGATGCTCAGATCCCTGGGCTGGGTCCCTTCTCCAAAATTCACCTTTTGGAGTTTGGCTTTCCAAAAGTTCATTCCTGTCAGCATAAATCCCCAGGGATTTTCAGACAAAAAGCCTGAAATCTGTGATTTTCAAGGAGGAAGCCTCAAATCTATGATTTTCAGCCCAGAAGCTTTAAATCCATGATTTTCAACCAGAAAGATTTTCCTGATTTTCAGCCAGAAAGCCTCAAATCCATGATTTTCAGACAGGAAATCTGAAATCTGTGATTTTAAGACAAGGAGCTTCAAATCCATAGTTTCAGCCCAGAAACCTCAAATCCATGATTTTCAAACAAGAATCCTCAAAAGTATGATTTTCAGACAAGCCTCAAATCCACGATTTTCAGACAAGAAGCCTCAAAAGTATGATTTTCAGACAAGCCTCAAATCCATGATTTTCAGCCAGGAAATCTGAAATCTGGGATTTTAAGACAAGGATCTTCAAATCCATAATTTCAGCCCAGAAACCTCAAATCCATGATTTTCAGACAAGAAGCCTCAAAAGTACGATTTTCAGACAAGCCTCAAATCCATGATTTTCAGACAAGAAATCTGAAATCTGTGATTTTAAGACAAGGAGCTTCAAATCCATAATTTCAGCCCAGAAACCTCAAATCCATGATTTTCAGCCTCAAGAGTATGATTTTCAGACAAGCCTCAAATCCATGATTTTCAGACAAGAAGCATCAAATCCATGATTTCCAACCAGAAAGTCTCAAATCCCTGATTTTCAGCCCAGAAAGCCTCAAATCCCTGATTTTCAGCCCAGGAAATCTCAAATCCATGATTTTCAGCCCGGGGCCATCTCATTTTATCCCAGAGCCTCAGGCCGTGTTGTTAACCCGGAGCATTTGGAATTTCCCAAATTCCATGGGGGAAAATCTGGCTGAGCTCTGCCCCTGGAGAAATCCGGGACTGTGGAGATGGAATTCCAGCTGGATTGTCCTTCCCTGTGGAAAATCCGGGTTTTTCACCCGCCCCGAGCCACGCTGGGCTGCAGCTCTCTGCATTTTTGGGAGCAGCTCCAGCTCCTGGCAGCGGCTCCGGGCTGCAGCAGGAGCTGAACTCCGGCTGTGCCTGCGGATCCCCGTTCCCAAATCCCACATTTCCAACGGCAAATAAGAACATTCCAGGCAGAAAGGGAGGAAAAAGCTGATTTTTGGGGTATTTATCACCCTGCCACCTCTTTTTTTTTTATGACTTGCAGAGCTTTGGCTCGTTTTTCTTCCCACACAGAATTCCATGGAATTTCCCGATCCAGCCCTTTCCTATCCAGGCAGGGAGGTCACAGGTGCATTCCCAGAATATCCCAAAATATTCCCCTCCTGCCCCACGCCTTTCCTGGCTGTTCCTGCCTGTTTTTTCCTGAGCCATTCCCAGGATCTCCTTCCTGAGGGATAATTTAGAGCCCTTCAGCCTCTCGGAGCCGTCGCTGAGGGTTCCAGGAAAAGCTTCCAAATGGAATTTGCTCCCAGATTTTGGGGGATTCTGTGATCAGCGCTGCTCCAGTCACTGCACTGGGAACTGTGGGGAGCTGGGAGCTCCCAGAATCCCAGAAAGATCCAGGATTCCCTGAGAATCCCAGAGATCCAGGATTCCCTGAGCATCCCAGAAAAAGTTCAGGATTCTCTGAGCATCCCAGAGAAATCCAGGATTCCCTGAGCATCCCAGGAAAAGTTCGAGATTCCCTGAACATCCCAGAGAAATCCAGGATTCCCTGAGCATCCCAGAAAAGGTTTGGAATTCCCTGAGCATCCCAGAGAGGTTTGGGATTCCCTGAACATCCCAGGAAAAGTTCAAGATTCCCTGAGCATCCCAGAGAGATTTGGGGTTCCCTGAGCATCCCAGGAAAAGTTTGAGATTCCCTGAACATCCCAGAGAAATCCAGGATTCTCTGAGCATCCCAGAGAGATCCAGGATTCCCTGAGCATCCCAGAGAGGTTTGGGATTCCCTGAGAATCCCAGGAAAAGTTTGAGATTCCCTGAACATCCCAGAGAGATCCAAGATTCCTGAGCATCCCAGAGAGATCCAGGATTCCCTGAACATCCCAGAGAGGTTTGGGATTCCCTGAACATCCCAGGAAAAGTTCAAGATTCCCTGAGATCCCAGAGAGATCCAGGATTCTCTGAGCATCCCAGAGAGATCCAGGATTCCCTGAGCATCCCAGAAAAGGTTTGGAATTCCCTGAGCATCCCAGAGAGGTTTGGGATTCCCTGAACATCCCAGAAAAAGTTCAAGATTCCCTGAGATCCCAGAGAGATCCAGGATTCTGTGAATATCCCAGAGAGATCCAGGATTCCCAAGGAGGAATCCCAAAAAAGTTCAGGATTCCCTGGACACCCCAGGGAGGTTTGGTGGCCCAGGGCAGCCAGGCTGTGACACGCACAGACACAACCATTAAATTAAATTTTTATCAGCGCTGGGATCCGGAACCAGCGGGAATTCCCGGCGAAATTCCCGGGAAAAGGGCCGGGGATGCCAGAGGGGCCTCGGGAGCAGGAGCACCACGGAGCCGCTCAGCCTCATTAGGGTAAATTAAAATCGGAGCGAGATGACAATTGCAATTAGTGAGAGTTAATTGTTCTGATGGCTCCGCAGATTGGGGGAGTTAATTGTGCTGAGTCCCAGGTGGGGGCTGGATCGGGAATGGATTGGAAATGGATCAGGAATGGGAATGGATTGGGAATGGATTGGGAATGGATTGGGAATGGATAAGGAATGGATCAGGAATGGATTGGGAATGGATCAGGAATGGATCAGGAATGGATTGGGAATGGACTGGGAATGGATCAGGGATGGATTGGAAATGGATCGGGAATGGATCAGGAATGGATTGGGAATGGATCAGGGATGGATTGGGAATGGATCAGGGATGGATTTGGAATGGATCAGGGATGGGAATGGATCAGGAATGGATCAGGGATGGATTGGGAATGGATCAGGGATGGGAATGGATCAGGAATGGATTTGGAATGGATCAGGAATGGATTAGGAATGGATCAGGGATGGATTGGGAATGGATTGGAAATGGATTGGGAATGGATCAGGAATGGATCAGGAATGGATTGGGAATGGATATGGGATGGATTGGGAATGGATTGGAAATGGATTGGGAATGGATCAGGAATGGGAATGGATCAGGCTTGAATTGAGAATGGATCTGACATGGACTGGAGATGAATCAGGAATGGATTGGAAATGGATCAGGAATGGATCGGGGATGGATTGGGAATGGATTAGGAAAGGGAATGGATTGGGAATGGATCAGGCTTGGACTGGGAATGGATCGCACATGGATTGGAGATGAACCAGGAATGGATCAGGATTGGAAATGGATCAGGAATGAATCAGGATTGGATTGGGAATAGATCGGACATGGATTGGAGATGAATCAGGAATGGATTGGAAATAGATTGGGAATGGATCAGGAATGGATCAGGAATGGGAATGGATTAGGAATGGATCAGAAATGGATTGGGAATGGATCAGAAATGGATTGGGAATGGATCAGACAATGGATCCCACCTGCTGGGAAATACCAGGATCCCCATCCCATCCCATTCCCTATAAGAGCTGAGTGATTTTGCCAGGATCAGGCCGGGTTTTTCCATCCCCTGGGTGCAGCAGGAATGCTCAGGATCCACATCCCTCTGGAAAATCCCTCTGTGGGATCCCAGGGAAGGGCTCAGCCCCACAAAATTCCATAAATCCAGTGCTGCTCCATGCAGGGCACAGCAGGGACGCTGCTGTGTCATTCCCAGTGACCTTCCCAGCGGATCGGGAACGATCGATAATTAATTCCTCATTAACGCCGCCTCATTTGCAGAGCAGCTCCCCCCAGACCTCCCCCTTTTCCCTTCCCCCTCCAAGGGCAGCGGGATGGGGACAGGAACGTCTGGAAATGTCAGAGGATTTGAGCTCCAGGGAATGTCAAAAGATTTGAGGTCCTGGGAATGTCAAAAGATTTGAGTTCCTGGGAATGTCAAAGGATTTGAGTTCCTGGGAATGTCACAGGATTTGAACTCCAGGGAATGTCAAAGGATTTGAACTCCAGGGAATGTCAGAGGATGTGAGTTCCTGGGAATGTCAAAGGATTTGAGTTCCTGGGAATGTCAAAAGATTTGAACTCCAGGGAATGTCAAAGGATTTGAGTTCCTGGGAATGTCAAAGGATTTGAGTCCCTGGGAATGACAAAGGATTTGAACTCCAGGGAATGTCAAAGGATTTGAGTTCCTGGGAATGTCAAAGGATTTGAGTTCCTGGGAATGTCAAAGGATTTGAGTTCCTGGGAATGTCAGAGGATTTGAGCTCCCAAATCCCCGTGGTTTTCCATGAATTGTTGGATCCAAAGGATGCAGGCCAGGGAGTGCATCCCAAGCAATTTTCCAGCTGGAGAAGGCACTCTCAGCATTCCAGGATCCTGGATTGGGTGGAAAGCCCCCAGATCCAGAGGCTGGGAATGGCCAGGAGTGCGGCCCCTCTGGGTTTTTTGGGAAGAAATATTCCTGCAGCCTGGTGTTGGTGTGGGATTCCCTCCGGAGGGATAAATCCAGGCTCCTTCAGCTTCCCCCAGGCAGGGAGGGAGGGTCGGGAGCAGAAATTCAGGTTATTAAAAGTGAAGAAAAATGGGAATGATTCCCTGGGTGTGATTAAAACAGAACCCGTGGAGGGAACGCTCCTGTGGTTTCTCCAGAGGTTCCTGTGGTTGGCAGAAATATTCCTGTGGTTGGGAGAAATATTTTTGTCATTTGGAAGATTATTCCTGCGGCTCAGTGTTGTTGCTGCAGGTGAGAATGCTGCACAAGGAAGGGGCTGGAGAGGGCTGGAGAACTGGGAATATCACTGGAGAAACAGGAATCTGGTTGGAGAATTGGGAATCTCACTGGAGAACTGGGAATCTCACTGGAGAACTGGGAATATCACTGGAGAACAGGGAATTCTGCTGGAGAACCAGGAAACTCCTTGGAGAATTGGGAATTCTGCTGAAGAACTGGAAATCTCACTGGAGAACTGGGAATTTTGCTGGAGAATTCAGAAATCTCACTGGAGAACTGGGAATCTGGCTGGAGAACAGAGAATATCACTGGAGAACAGGGAATCTCACTTGAGAACCAGGAATCTCACAGGAGAACTGGGAATTCTGCTGGAGAAGAGGGAATCTCACTGGAGAAACAGGAATCTCCCTGGAGAACTGGGAATCTGACTGGGAAAATTCCCAGGAATTTTGCTGGAGAACCATGAATCTCCCTGGAGAACTGGGAATTCTGCTGAAGAGCTGGAAATCTTACTGGAGAATGGGGAATTCTGCTGGAAGACAGGGAATCTCACTGGAGAACTGGGAATCTGGCTGGAGAACCAGGAATCTCCCTGGAGAACTGGGAATTCTGCTGAAGAACTGGAAATCTCACTGAGGAACTGGGAATCTGGCTGGAGAACAGAGAATATCACTGGAGAACAGGGAATCTCACTTGAGAACCAGGAATCTCCCTGGAGAACTGGGAATTCTGCTGGAGAAGAGGGAATCTCACTGGAGAAACAGGAATCTCCCTGGAGAACTGGGAATCTGACTGGGAAAATTCCCAGGAATTTTGCTGGAGAACCAGGAATCTCCCTGGAGAACTGGGAATTCTGCTGAAGAACTGGAAATCTCACTGGAGAATGGGGAATTCTGCTGGAAGACAGGGAATCTCACTGGAGAACAGGGAATCTCACTTGAGAACCAGGAATCTCACAGGAGAACTGGGAATTCTGCTGGAGAAGAGGGAATCTCACTGGAGAAACAGGAATCTGGCTGGAGAACTGGGAATCTGACTGGGAAAATTCCCAGGAATTTTGCTGGAGAACCAGGAATCTCCCTGGAGAACTGGGAATTCTGCTGAAGAGCTGGAAATCTCACTGGAGAACTGGGAATTCTGCTGGAAGACAGGGAATCTCACTGGAGAACTGGGAATCTGGCTGGAGAGCAGGGAATCTCACTGGAGAAGAGGGAATCCCACTGGAGAACCGGGAATTTTGCTCCTCCAGGCCTTTCCCACTTCCAGGTTTTGTGGATGAATCTGCTCCTCCCGGAGGAAGGGGAGGCAGGGAATGGGCAGCGATTCCAGGGAATTTCAGAGTTGGGAATGGGTGCTGGGATGGGTCACAAAGATCAGGGAGACCCCCAGGAATTCCAGCTCAGGGTGGCACCTGTGGGAGCACCGTGGGATCAGAGCCATTCCCAAACCCTGGGAAGCCTCTCCCTGGTTTTCTCCTGGAGCATTCCGGCCTCCTTGGATGCCAGAAAGGCCTGGAATGACCAAAGCCCTTGGAATCACATCCCAGACGTGTCTGCAGGATCTGGAATTCTCCTGGGGGAGCCGATCCTGCCCTGGGGATCCCTGGGTCCTGCAGCCTTCAGGGCCTCTGGAATTCCACAGGGACTCTGGAATTCCACAGGGACTCAGGAATTCCACAGGGACTCTGGAATTCCACAGGGACTCTGGAATTCCACAAGGACACGAGGTCCTGCTTCCAGGGAACAATGGATCAGGAATGGATTGGAAATGGATGGAGAATGGATCAGGAATGGATCAGGAATGGATTAGGAATGGATTGGGAATGGATATGGGATGGATTGGGAATGGATTGGGAATGGATCAGGAATGGATTGGGAATGTATCAGGAATGGATCAGGAATGGATCAGGGATGGATTGGAAATGGATTGGGAATGGATCAGGAATGGATCAGGAATGGATCAGGAATGGATTGGAAATGGATTGGGAATGGATCAGGAATGGATTGGGAATGGATCAGGGATGGATCAGGAATGGATCAGGAATGGATTGGGATGGGTTGGGAATGGATTGGGAATGGATCAGGAATGGGAATGGATCAGGCTTGAATTGAGAATGGATCTGACATGGATTGGAGACGAATCAGGAATGGATTGGGAATGGATCAGGAATGGGAATGGTGGCCTCGGTGGCCCAGCTCTCAATTCCCAACAAATTCCAAGTGTGGAATCGCTGACCACAGGTCGGGGCGGAAAGGAGGGAAGCTCCAGCAGTAAAAAATAATTTTAAAAAAGCCGGGAAAAGATCAAATCCAGGCTTTTCCAGCGGATCCAGCCCCGCCAAGGAAGGGGAACAACCCCCAGCATCCCAAAAAAAAGCCGCGGATGGGCGCGGGTGCCAAGGAGTCATTAGGAATCCTAAGGAAAACCTACGGTTGCCATGGCGACTGCCAGGCGCGGCTCCGGGGCTGCCTCGCCCCCTCCCCGGGCACGGAGCGGATCCGTGGGATGGAGGCGAATCCCTCTGGAGCCGGGGAGGGGATGGAGCCGCGCTGCTTTTATGGAATTTTGGGGGCTGAGCCTCTCCCGGCGCTCCCCGAGAGGGATTTTCCAGCGGGATGTGGATCCTGCGCATCCCCCCCCTGCGCCCACCGGGTGGGAAATCCCTCCCTGGTTCCCGGTAAATTCCATTTCCAGCTTGTCTGGAATGAAATCATCCCGCTGAGAGCTGGGAGAGGAGGGAAAGGGGGATTAATCCATGGAGGAAAAACTGGGATGAGGCAGGGTGAGCTCAAACACTGCTGGGTTTGGAGCTGGAGCAGGAAGGAAAAGCTTTGGAGAGCCAAGGAACATCCCAGCTCCTCATCCCCCTCATTCCCACGGAAAAATCCCTCAGTGTCCAGGGATTCTGCAACAGGGAATGGGAAAACCTGGAAAAAGCAGCAGGAAAAGCTGATCCCTGTCCCCATAGATCTTGAGGGCTGCTGATGGAACCAAATCCATTTCCCAAATCCGTCTTCCAGTCCATTTTCCAAATCCCTTTTCCAAATCCATTTTCCAATCCATTTTCCAAACCCATTCCCCAATCCATCTCTCAATCCATTTCCCAAATCCATGTCCCAAATCCATCTCCCAATCCATTTTCCCAATCCATTTCCCAAATCCCTTTTCCAAATCCATTTCCCAAATCCATCTTCCAAATCCATTTCCCCAATCCATTTCCCAAATCCCTTTTCCAATCAATTTCCCAAATCCATGTCCCAAATGCATCTCCCAATCCATTTCCCAATCCATTTTCCAAATCCATTTTCCAAATCCCTTTTCCAAATCCATTTCCCAATCCATTTCCCAAATCCATTTCACAATGCATTTCCCAAATCCCCTTTCCAATCCATTTCCCAAATCCATTTCCCAAATCCCTTTTCCAAATCCCTTTTCCAAATCCATCTCCCAAATCCATTTCCCAACATGAGTGTGGGCACAGCAGGAGAAATTCCTGCTCTCCCGTCTTTTCAGCATCTTGGGAATTCCAGGAAAAATGGGAAAATCCACGGCCAAGCCGGGGAGGATAACCCTGCCCAAGGAAGCAGCACTTCCCAAGAGGATTTTACTGGGAAAAAAGGAGCCAAGGAATTGTTAAAGAGCCATAAAAACAGCTGGAAAAATGCTCCTGAAATCCCTTTTTTTAAAAACAAGAATTCCATGGAAAGGGAATTCCAGCGTGGATGGAAATTCAGGGACCTGGAATTCTGAAGGACTGACCCTGATCCTGCCTCCAAAGGGATGAATCCCACCAAACTCCAGGAATTTGGGAATGCCAGAGCTTCCCAGAGCCAGGACTGGGACAACCAATCCCGGGAGCTCGTGGGAGTTGGGAAAAGTGACTCAGAAACGGGACCGAGCTCAAAATTTTCCATGGGAATCCAAACATTCCTGGGGAAAATGGGCTCTGCAGGAATTTGCAAATTGGGATCAAAGCCTCCACCCCATTTCCTTTTTTTGGTGGGATTTCAAGGCGACGGAGAGGCTTTGATGAGGCATCAAATGCTGCTTGGAGCAGCCAAAATATTCCTTGAAATTTAAGGATCACCCTGGAAAGGGCAACAGCCACACACTGGAAAAGCTTTGGAAAAGCTTCTCCTGGCACAAACCAAATTGATGCATTTTTTAAGGATCATAAATTGGAAAAATCTCCCTTTTTTCCAGGCAGGATTTGTATTTTTAATGCTTTCCCCCCTCTCTTTATTCCCAAAGGTCCTGCTGGGAATCAGGGAAGCAGAGCTGCTTCTTTTCCTTCCTAAAAAAGATCTGGAGCTGGCTGCTCTGATCCTTTGGGAAAAGATGGTTAAGAAGCAAAACCCCTTTTCCTGCTGATTCCAAATTCCTCATTTAAAATTCCTTATTAAAGCCTCTCTCTTCCCAAAAAACCCAATTTTTTCCCCAGCCTGGATTCTCCTCATTTTGGCCACCGGGAAGGACAAAGCACCGACCATCAGATTTCAGCTGACATTGATTATTTTTGTTAGGATCGTTGTAAATTCCATTAAAAATGGGATTTTTAACAGAGATTGGGAGACTCTGGAGCCTGGAGAGGGTCGGGAAGATCCAGGATCATTCCTGGAGGGAAAACCCAGCCTTAATTCCAAGCAGAGCTGGCGAATAACCGATCCCGAATAATTTATCCCAAATAATTTATCCTGAATAATTTATGGATCCAGTCTGGGTGAGAAGAGCCCCAGACTTCAGTCCCAATTAAGGCCTTTGTGAATTGTCTGGGAACGGATCCCAATTTTTCCCAGTTTTATTTGTTACCCGGGATCGCGCTCCAAACGGAGCCGCCGCACAATTCCCGCTTTTCCCGAGTGTTTGCAAACAGCTCCCACTGCCAGCACTTGGAGGGGGTTTTCCAGCCCCTATCCCACCTTGGAATCTGTGGGAATTTTCATGGGAATGATCCACAAGAACTCCTGGCTGGATGGGGAAAGGACAGCAAAATCTCCCGAGGTGATTTTACCAAAAAATCCTAAAATTCAGCTGCTGGATCCGCCTTTTCCAAAGCCTTCCATAAATAAATAAATGGATGGCCTGGAATGCTGCTGGGAATTCCAGAGGCTGCCAGGGTCCTGCATAAATGGGTGCTGGAGGTTGCCAGGTTTATCCAGGTTTATCCCCTGACTCAGGAGCGGTGATCCCGATCCCAAAATTCCACCCCAAAAATCCAATGCGGGGTTTTATCCACAGGGAACGCCCCCAAATTTCAGGAGTTTTGGACTCATCCCATTTTCCTGCTTATCCCGGTGCCCTGGTGGGAAGCAGCAGCTGGGATTGGGATTCTCCTTCCCGAGCTGAGCTGGGAATTATTCCCTTGGGAATAATCCCTTAAAATCATGGGGGAGGGAGAGATCCCAACCCTCATTCCAGGGGCTGGAACCTTGGGATTGGGAACAGACAGCAGGAACAGCTCCCTCATGTCCTGGAAAAGAGATTTGGGAGCAAAATGGGGGTGGTGACGAATTTTTGTGTCTTTTTGGGACATCAGGAATGTCATCCCATGGAATCTCCCAGGGAAGGGAAGAGGCATTAATGACCAGGGGGATCCAGGAGGAAATCTGGGAATAAAGGGGCAGAGCCTCCTGTTTGGGGCTCACCTGCACAGGTGGAATTCCCAACCTCCCCCGCGCCAGCTCTGGGCATTCCCAGCATCCCCCCAGTCCCTGTGCTAGCCAGGAAATCCAGGATCACGGCCCTAAAAGTCAGGGAAGTGTTTTTCCAGCTGGAAGCAGGAGCAGGGATGATCCCTGGGCTTCAGGAGAAGGAGCCGTGGCTGGGCAGGGCGGCGGGAGCGCTGTTCCACCTCTGGGATGGGAATTCCATGGGAATCTGAGATTCCATGGGAATGGGAACGGCTCCTCTGAACCCCCGAGGGGACAATTCCAGCTCAGCGCCCGCGGTTTTGGGAAAAGCAAATTCCTGCAGCACCGCTGAGGCTGGATGGGGTCGGGATGGGGCTGGATCGGGGTCCTGCAGAATTCCCGGCCCTTTTCCCTGTGCCAGAGGAATCCCACGGGCTCTGGGAACGGCTCAGCTCCCGGTTTTCCTCTGTGGATGAGAAGAGAGATCCCATCCAAAGAAAAAGGTTGGGATTGGGAAGAGATCCCATCCAAAGAAAAAGGTTGGGATTGGGAAGAGAGATCCCAGCCAAAGAAAAAAGGTTGGGATTGGGAAGAGAGGTCCCATCCAAAGGGAAAGGTTGGGAATGGGAAGAGAGATCCCAGCTAAAGGGAAAGGTTGGGAATGGGAGGAGAGATCCCATCCAAAGAAAAAGGTTGGGAATGGGAAGAGAGATCCCAGCCAAAGAAAAAGATTGGGATTGGGAAGAGAGATCCCAGCTAAAGGGAAAGGTTGGGAATGGGAAGAGAGATCCCAGCTAAAGGGAAAGGTTGGGAATGGGAAGAGAGATCCCAGCTAAAGGGAAAGGTTGGGAATGGGAAGAGAGATCCCAGCTAAAGGGAAAGGTTGGGAATGGGAAGAGAGATCCCAGCTAAAGGGAAAGGTTGGGAATGGGAGGAGAGATCCCATCCAAAGAAAAAGGTTGGGATTGGGAAGGGAGATCCCAGCTAAAGGGAAGGGTTGGGAATGGGAATGGGAAGAGAGATCTCAGACAAAGGGAAAGGCTGGGAATGGGAAGAGAGATCCAAAAGTAAGGATTGGGAATGGGAGGAGAGATCCCAGCCAAAGGGAAAGGTTGGGATTGGGAAGAGAGATCCCAGCCAAAGGGAAGGGTTTGGAATGGGAAGAGAGATCCCAACTAAAGAAAAAGGTTGGGAATGGGAATGGGAAGAGAGATTTCAGACAAAGGGAAAGGCTGGGAATGGGAAGAGAGATCCAAAAGTAAGGATTGGGAATGGGAGGAGAGATCCCAGCCAAAGAAAAGGGTTGGGAACAGCCGAGGAGCAGAGGCCAAGCCCGGCCCTCAGATCCTGATCCTGCTCCGCCACTTCCAGCGGTGCCAGCAGGTGACAAAGCCGCTCCCACTGCCCGCAGAGGGGACACAGAGAGCCGGGAATGCCAGGAGAAGCCTCAGCAGGGCGGGATCAGCATCCTCCGGCACAGGGAGCCGGGGCTGGAGCCGGGAGATGCTGCCCCATGTCCCTGGAGTGACCTGAGGGACATCCCAGGACACTCCCCAGGACAGGGAATCTCGTCCTGAGCCACCGCAGGCTGGGGATGAGGGGGACAGGGATGAGCCATTCCCACCCCAGCTTTTCCAGGGGCTCTGCCCGCGCCCAGGCTGCAGGATCGGGGCTCCGGGAAAGGCAGGGCTGGGTCCTGGCTCGGCACCAGCGAGGAGGGGACACACAGGGGACACGGGAGGGGACAGAGGTGACACCCGCGCGTGGCTCCGGAGCTGCCACAGCCTCGGCACATCCAGGCTGGAGGAAGCGGATCCCGCTGGCAGCGCCCACCTGCAGCTCCAGCCACAGCATCCCCGGGAACGCCGCTCCGGGGGCTCCTCCCGGCCCCCCGCGCCCCTCCGGGCTCCCACCGGGACCGGCCCTGCGTGTCCAGAGCTTCTCCCGCTCCTCCTGGAGCCTCCCACCCCTTTCTCCAGGCTCTGGGAGAAGCCAGGGCCGGGCTGAGCACGGGGAGAGGCGAGGGCAGCGCTGGCTCAGCCACACACGGGGTCCCTGCAGACCCCGAGCCCTTTCCCGGAGCGGCTCCTGGGGTGATCCCCGGGGCTCTCCGGGCAGCGCTGGGCACGGCCCCGGGCAGGGCTGGGCACGGCCCCGGGCAGCGCTGAGCATGGCTCCGGGCAGGGCTGGGCGCTGGCACAGGGACTCCGGCAGCGTTGGGCACGGCTCCGGGCTGGACTGGGCTGGGCACGGCACCGGGCAGAGCTGGGCGCTGGCACAGGGACCCGGGCAGGGCTGGGCACCGCTCCGGGCAGGGCTGGGCAGCGTTGGGCACGGCCCCGGGCAGGGCTGGGCACGGTCCCGGGCAGGGCTGGGCGCTGGCACAGGGACCCGGGCAGGGCTGGGCACGGCCCCGGGCAGGGCTGGGCGCTGGCACAGGGACCCGGGCAGGGCTGGGCACGGTCCCGGGCAGGGCTGGGCGCTGGCACAGGGACCCGGGCAGGGCTGGGCACAGGGACCCGGGCAGGGCTGGGCGCTGGCACAGGGACCCGGGCACTGCGGGCGGGTGCAGCCGCGGCGGGGAGGGGCAGGGTTGGGCAGCGGGGGGAGGTAAACACGGCACCGGCATAGAAAGCAGGAAAATGACATTAAAATGACACCAGAATGACACCAGAATGACACCAGAATGACACCAAAATGACAGTTCCCGACGCGTCCTTTGCCATCACCTTTGCTGTCCCCCCCTCCTCGGCCGGCTGTCCCCTCCCTGGGGTGGCCGAGCAGGTGAGGGAGGGCTGGCCAGGAGCCCCAAGGACCGCGTTGTTCCTCTATTTCACACCCAGCGTCCCCTCCCGTCACATTTTCCGCGTCGCTCGGCCACCGAGGGGTTAATGGCCGGGAAGCGCCGCTCCCGCCTGGATCGCATCCTGCCGGCATCCCTGGATCGCAGCCCCGCCGGCGGCTCCGTGACCAGCGCATCACCCCCGGCCCCGCCGCCCTCACCGCCCGATCCCACCCGCGCCGGGCCGAGGATCCGCTGGATCCCGGAGGAGTTTCCAGGAGCGGGAATGCAGCTCCCTCCCTCCCCGCGGTACCCGGGAGCCATCCCTGCCTTCCTCCCGTCCCCTCATCCCCTCCCGGAGCGCCGCTCTCCATCCATTCCCTGGGTTTTTTTTCCCTGTTTTTTTTTTTTCCCCGCACCCCGTTTATTTCCAAACGCACCATTTCTCCTCAAATCCAGCACCGAGCAGGGAAAGCAAAGCTCTGGAATGGCAAAAAAACAACCCCGAGCGAGCTGGAGGCGCCGGCTCGGTGCTGCTGCAGAGCACAGGAGCCCCCCCAAAGTCACCCCCGGCCCAAAAACCCCCAAACCACGGCCGTGGCCCCCAACTCACCCTCCGAGGCTGTCCCCGTCCCCCGGCGCCGCTGTCACCGCCTGCCACCCCCGGCCACAGCTGCCCGCACATCTGGCAGACAAAAGGCCGGGTGGCTCCGGAGCTGTCACCGCCGGCGGGGTCTGTCCTTGTCGCTGAGGACGGGGACAGGGCCAGCAGGAGCCTCCGGCCACGCTGACCCTCAGGGCTGGAGGCGGCGGGGAGAGCTCCTCACCCTTCGCTCGCCCGGCGCCTTCGCAGCCGCACAGTCCCCGCTCCCCCTCCTCCTCTTCCTCCTCCTCCTCCTCCTCCCTCTCCTCCCTTCTCCCCTCCCTCCCTCCCTCCCCAATCCTCCTCCTCCTCCTCACTCCAGCCTTGTCGCCACGACGTGCCACCCACCCCAGGCAGCTCCTGCCTTAACCCCTGCGGCTCTGGCCTCTCCCGGAGGATGATCCCGAGGGATGAAGGCTCTCCCGAGGATGCTGAGCCGGCCCTCGGCATCCGCAGCGCTCCCGCTGCGCCACCGCCGTCCCCTCCCCGCACACGGGGGTCGCCCAGCCCGGGGGCTGCGGGGGTGGGTGCGAGGGGAAGGGGACGCTCGGTGGATTTGGGATTTGTGTCCCAAATCTCCTCCTGCCCACCGGGATTTCTCGGCATTTCCAAAGATGACCCCGCCAGCCCCGTGTCCCCCCCCGAGGGGACAGCGCGGCCGCCCCGCGGGGTTCCCCGGCTCTGTCCCCAAGCAGGACGCGCTGCCAGGGGCTCGTTTTCCCCAAAAAGGGATGTTCAGGGACTCTTAATTTTGGGAAAAACTGGGGAAAATCTGCCTTTTGCCCCGGAGAGAGCTGGGGTCCCAGAGGGTGACACAGACCCCACCCACGGTGACACCCAGCGTGACACGGGGACAAGAACCTGTCACCGGCACCTGTGGGGCTGGGACAAGGGCAGGATTTGGGGTGGGGGTAGCAGAGCACCCCCAGCTTTATTTTTCCATCCCAGAAAAGCCTTTCCCATCCTCGGGGAGGGACAGAGGGCTCCGGGAGGGGGACGGTGACAGCGGCCATCGAGTCCCCGTTCCACGCTCGGTTTGGCGAGCGGAGCCGGGGCTTGGCTCCTTCCCAGGGCCACCGCCCCGGGCTGGGGCTGGAGCGGGGCTGGAGCGGGGCTGGGGGCTGGATCAGGGTTGGAACTCGGGGCTGGAGCTCGGGGCAGGAATTCGGGGCTGGAGTGGGACTGAGGGGACTGGATTAGGGTTGGAATTTGGGGCTGGAGCAGGGCTGGGGGCTGGATCAGGGTTGGACCTCGGGGCAGGAATTCGGGGCTGGAGCGGGGCTGGAGTGGGACTGGGGATGAATCAGGGTTGGAATTCGCGACTGGAGCGTGGCTGGTGTGGGAATGGGGGCTGAATCAGGATTGGAACTCGGGGCTGGAGCTCCGGGCTGGAATTCGGGGCTGGAGCGGGGCTGTGGGGGCTGGATTAGGGTTGGACTCGGGGCTGGAGCTCCGGGTTGGAATTCGGGGCTGGAGCGGGGCTGGGGGCTGGATTAGGGTTGGAATTCGGGGCTGGAGAGTGGTTGGAGTGGGGCTGAGGGCTGAATCAGGATGGGAACTCGGGACTGGAGCTCCGGGCTGGCATTCAGGACTGGACATCGGGGCTGGGGGCTGGATCAGGGTTGGAATTTGGGTCTGGAGCTCGGGGCTGGGAGCTGGATCAGGGCTGGAGCTCGGGGCTGGAGCTCGGGGCTGGAGCTCGGGGCTGGAGCTCGGGGCTGGAGCGGGGCCGCGCACACGCCGAGCAGAGCTCGCAGAGAGCTCGGAGTGACCTGATTTAATTGGCAGCGCTTCAATGGCATCGAGTCCCTGCCCGCCCCCCCTCGGCAGAGCCCTTCTGCAGGCGCCCAAAGGGAGCTGGGCTCGGCTTTAGCGTCACTAAAGCCGGGCTTTGCTTCAGAGCGTCCCCGGGGTCAGGGGGGCTCAGCTGCGCCGGCCCCTCCAGGGTTGTCCAACAACAAAAGGAAAAATCGGAGCTGGGTCATGGGAGGAAATTCCCATTTATTTTTCCCAAATCCAGTGAGCATCCTGTGGAAACCGCTGAGGAGCTCCGGGTGGGCTGGGAAATCCCTTCCAAGGGGATTTGGAGGGCTGGAAAACCTTTCCAGGGGGATTTGGAGGGCTGGGAAAGTTCTTCCAGGGGGATTTGGTGGGCTGGGAAAACCTTTCCAGGAGGATTTGGTGGGCTGGGAAGCCCTTCCACGTAGATTTGGTGGGCTGGGAAAACCTTTCCAGGTAGATTTAGAGGGCTGGGAAAACCTTTCCAGGGGGATTTGGTGGGCTGGAAAAACCCTTCCAGGTAGATTTGGTGGGCTGGGAAAGCCATTCCAGGTGGATTTGGTGGGCTGGGAAAGTCCTTCCAGGGGGATTTGGTGGGCTGGGAAAACCTTTCCAGGGGGATTTGGAGGGCTGGGAAAACCTTTCCAGGGGGATTTGGAGGGCCTGGAAAAACCTTTCCAGGTGGATTTGGTGGGCTGGGAAAACCTTTCCAGGTGGATTTGGTGGGCTGGGAAAACCTTTCCAGGGGGATTTGGAGGGCCTGGAAAACCTTTCCAGGGGGATTTGGAGGGCTGGGAAAGCTCTTCCAGGGGCATTTGGTGGGCTGGGAAAGTCTTTCCAGGAGGATTTGGTGGGCTGGGAAAACTTTTCCAGGTGGATTTGGAGTGCTGGGAAAGCTCTTCCAGGGGGATTTGGTGGGCTGGGAAAGCCCTTCCAGGGGGATTTGGTGGGCTGGGAAAGTCCTTCCAGGTAGATTTGGTGGGCTGGGAAAGTCCTTCCAGGGGGATTTGGTGGGCTGGGAAAACCTTTCCAGGGGGATTTGGAGGGCTGGGAAAACCTTTCCAGGTGGATTTGGAGGGCTGGGAAAACCTTTCCAGGGGGATTTGGTGGGCTGGGAAAGTCCTTCCAGGGGAATTTGGTGGGCTGGGAAAGTCTTTCCAGGAGGATTTGGTGGGCTGGGAAATCCCTTCCAGGGGGATTTGGAGGGCTGGGAAAGCTCTTCCAGGGGGATTTGGTGGGCTGGGAAAGTCTTTCCAGGGGGATTTGGTGGGCTGGGAAGCCCTTCCACGTAGATTTGGTGGGCTGGGAAAACCTTTCCAGGTAGATTTGGAGGGCTGGGAAAAACCTTTCCAGGGGGATTTGGTGGGCTGGAAAAACCCTTCCAGGTAGATTTGGTGGGCTGGGAAAACCCTTCCAGGGGGATTTGGTGGGCTGGGAAAGCCCTTCCAAGGCAATTTGGTGGGCTGGGAAAGCCATTCCAGGGGGATTTGGTGGGCTGGGAAAGCCCTTCCAGGTGGATTTGGTGGGCTGGGAAAACTCTTCCAGGTGGATTTGGAGTGCTGGGAAAGCCCTTCCAGGGGGATTTTGTGCCCGTGCCCGATGCCAGGGCTGGGGGCACCTGGAGCAGGGGTTGTTTTGCAGCCCCTGTGCTGTGGGGCTGGCAGGGAAACGCCCCTTGGAATTTCCCAAATCCCTGTGGAACTCCTGGAAAAGCCCCTCCAGGTGGATTTTGAACGCTCCAGGCATTCCCGGGGGATGGAGAAGCCGCTCCCAGGGGTCTCCCGGAGCCCTGCCCGTGCCCCATCCGGCCTCGCCCGGCTCCTGCCGCGCTGCTGCAGAGGCTGAGTAATTCCTGAGGCTCCCGAGATGCTCCTCAGGCTGCCGAGCACATCCCGATCCAGGTTTTAATTGCGTGGGATTGCAGCCGAGATGGCTCTGATTTATCCTCCCTGCTGCGCCAGCACTTCTCCCCCGGCCGGCTCCGGGATCCACCTGGAGAATATTCCCTGGGAAAAGGTTAAAAATGTTCCCTAAAACCAGGGAAAAATAAAATCTCCGAGTCTGGAGCGGGGTTTTCCCTCTCACGCTTGTGGGGTTGTGAGATTCCCGTTCTTTTATCCCTTAGGACTCGAGGTGAGCTCCTGGGGGAGCTGCCCTGAGGGATTTTCCTGGAGAACCGCGGGATTTAGGGGGTTAAGCCAGGCTCAGCCAAGCTCAGCTCCACCAGACCTGGATGAACAAAGGGCTCCAGCACCTTTCATTCCCTTCTGGATCAGGAAAATCCCATGGATGAAGGAACCCTGCAGGCATCCCAAATCCCATTTTTAACTCTGCTCCCCCATCCCAAATTTAATTCTCATAAATTTGGGGTGAGCCAAGGTCACCCCTGTGGCAGGGACAGGAATGGGATCCTGTCCCCTTTCCCAAGCTGGAGGTGAATTCCCAAATCCAGAGCCCTGAATTCAGGGCTGTCCCTCTCCCTTCCCACACTCCAAGAATGCCCCATCTTTTTTCCCTTTCCCAAATCCCATTTTTAACTCTGCTCTCCCATCCCGAATTTAATTCCCATAACTTTGGGGTGAGCCAAGGTCACCCTTGTGATGGGAATGGGATCCCATCCCCTTTCCCAAGCTGGAGGTGAATTCCCAAATCCTGTCCCTTTCCCTTCCCATATTCCAAGAATTCTCCACCTTTTTTCCCTTTCCCAAATCCAATTTTTAACTCTGCTCCCCCACCCCGAATTTAATTCCCATAACTTTGGGGTGAGCCATGGTCACGCCTGTGGCAGGGATGGGATCCCATCCCCTTTCCCAAGCTGGAGGTGAATTCCCAAATCCTGTCCCTTTCCCTTCCCACACTCCAAGAATGCCCCATCTTTTTTCCCTTTCCCAAATCCAATTTTTAACTCTGCTCCCCCATCCCGAATTTAATTCCCATAAATTTGGGGTGAGGCAAGGTCACCCCTGTGATGGGAATGGGATCCCATCCCCTTTCCCAAGCTGGAGGTGAATTCCCAAATCCCTGGGCTGTCCCTCTCCCTTCCCACATTCCCCACCTTTTTTCCCTTTCACAAATCCCATTTTTAACCCCAAATCACAGCAGCCTCCCGAAATCCCCACCTCCTGCTTCTTCCCACTGAGACATCCTGGAATCCTCTGGAATTTCCATGATCCAGGGTGGGAAATGTTCCTCTGCTCCCTTTATTCCCTGCATTTTGGGGCTGCTTTATGGCTGCCATAAAAGCTGCCCATGAATCAGGCCCGATCCCATAAAAACCAGGAATAACCGGAATTAGGGCCCAGATGGGAGCGGCTCCCTCTGCCAACACTGGGAATATTCTGGGATTTGTCCTTTCCTCATTCCCAGACATCTTCAGGCCCACCTTGGGAAACAATTCCAGGGTGAACACACCTGGTAGGGTCTCCCATTTATGGGGTTTTCTATGGAAAACATGGGATTTTTTTATGGATAATATGGGGGGTTCTTTTTATGGGTAATGAGAATTTTTTATGGATAACATGGGATTTTTTAATGGAAAACATGGGATTTTTTAATGGATAACATGGGGGATTTTTAGGGATAACATGGGATTTTTTTATGGATAACATGGGGGGATTTTTATGTATAATATGGGGATTTTTAGGGATAACATGGGATTTTTTTATGGATAACATGGGGGGATTTTTAGGGATAACATGGGATTTTTTTTATGGATAACATGGGGTTTTTTATGGATATTGAGGGTTTTTTATGGATAATGAGAATTTTTTATGGGTAACATGGGATTTTTTAATTGAAAACATGGGAATTTTTTATAGATAACATGGAGGGATTTTATGGATAATATGGGGACTTTTTGGGATAACATGGGTTTTTTATGGATAACATGGGGGTATTTATGGATAACATGGGGGTATTTATGGATAACATGGCATTTTTTATGGATAAGATGGGTTTTTTTATGGATAACGAGATTTTTTTATGGATAACATGGGATTTTTTAATGGAAAACATGGAGTTGTTTTATAGATAACATGGGGGGTTATGGATAATGAGATTTTTTTATGGATAACATTGGATTATATTTATGGATAATGAAGGTTTTTTTATGGACAACATGGGGGGTTTTTATGGAAAATGTGGGGGGAGTTTTGATGGATAATGGGGGGAATTTTTAATGGATAACATGGGGTTTTTTATGGATAAAGTGGGGATTTTTATGGATAACGTGGGGGATTTTATTTCATGGGCAGTGTGGAGTGTCACTGTCACAGGGGCCATGGGATGTCACCAGCATGGGAGTGTGACTGTCACCATCATGGGGGTGTCACCATTACAGGGGACAGTGGGGTGTCACTGTCACAGGGGTGTCACTGTCACAGAGGACAACTGGGTGTCACTGTCACCATCATGGGGGACAATGGTGTGTCACTGTCACCATGACAGGGGGTGTCACCATCATGGGGGACAATGGAGTGTCACTGTCACCATCACAGGGGTGTCACCATCACACAGGTATCACTGTCACAGGGGGCCATGAGATGTCACTATCATGGGGATGTCACTGTCACCATTATGGGGGTGTCACTGTCACCGTGACAGGGGTGTCACCATCACAGCAGACAGTGGGGTGTCACTGTCACCATCACGGGGGTGTCACCATTACAGGGGACAGCTGGGTGTCACTGTCACCATCACGGGGGTGTCACTGTCACAGGGGCCATGGGATGTCACTATCACGGGGATGTCACTGTCACCATCACAGGGGTGTCACTGTCACCATCACGGGGGTGTCACCATCACACAGGACAATGGGATGTCACTGTCACCATCACACAGGTGTCACTGTCACAGGGGCCATGGGATGTCACCAGCATGGGAGTGTCACTGTCACCATCATGGGGGTTTCACCATTACAGGGGACAGTGGTGTGTCACTGTCACCATCACACAGGTGTCACTGTCACAGGGGACAATGGGATGTCACTGTCACCATCATGGAGGACAATGGGTGTCACTGTCACCATCACACAGGTATCACTGTCACAGGGGCCATGGGATGTCACCAGCATGGGGGTGTCACTGTCACCATCACGGGGGTGTCACCATCACACAGGACAATGGGGTGTCACTGTCACCATCATGGAGGTGTCACTGTCACCATCACGGGGGTGTCACCGTCACCATCATGGAGGTGTCACTGTCACCGTCATGGGGGTGTCACTGTCACCATTATGGGGTGTCACTGTCACCATCACGGGGGTGTCACTGTCACCATTATGGGGGTGTCACTGTCACCACCACGGGGGTGTCACCGCCGCAGGGACCCCCTCACCCCAGCCCTGTTTTCCCTCCCTTCCCCCTGAGCTCTGCTTGGGGACATTTTTCCCGCTGGGGGACATTCCGGGTGGGCGGCAGAGCCCGCGCTGGCGGTGCCACCGTTCCCATGGCAACGGGAGCCACCTCGTCCCTCCCTCCGGGCTGTGGGGACGCACCTGAGTGCCACAAACCGGGTGGGATTTGGGAAGGAATTCCTCCCTGTGGAGGGGCTGCGATGGAATTCCCAGAGGATCCGGGGCTGCTCCATCCCTGGGAGCGTCCAAGGCCAGGCTGGAAAAACCTGGGATGGTGGAAATGTCCCTGCCCATGGAATGGGAATCGTTGAAAATCCTAAAATTGGAATTTTAGGCCCCTTCCAGTCCAACCCACTCCCATTCTCGGAGCTCCCTCCCTCTCCTTTTCCCAGCCCTTCCCATGATCCCGGAGCTCCAGGCTCCTCTGGCTCCTCACAAACCCTCGCTGGAGGCTGGACAGGGATGAAATCCCAACTAAACCAGGCCAAAACTGTGTTTACAAACCCCCAAATTTATTTATTTCTCCTCACTCACATTCCCTGGCTCTGCTCTTCCCATCCTGGCGCTGCCCCAGCTCACCAGGGAATGGCTCATGACTGGGATTTCCAAAAAAATGATGGGAGAAAAACCCAGGATCTGATTCTGGGGGGGCACTGAAATGTTTTTTCTGCAGTTTTGGCACATCCTGGGGGAGTTGATGAGGCTCAGACTGGGCAGGACGAGGTTTTGCTCCCAGTTTGTCCCAGTTCCCATCAGGGAAAAGGTGGTGGGAGATTGGGAATGCTCCTGGCTGGAAAAGGAGGAGGAGGAGGAGGAAGAGGAGGAGGAGGAGGCCTGCGGGGTTGCCATGGCGATTGAGCATCTCCAAATCCTCAGGATTATTTATCCCCGGCTTTGTTTAGGCTGAGGGAAAGCCTTGAGGGTGGGAAGAGGGTTGGGGTGTGAGGAAGAGGAGTGTGGGAGTCCAGGAATGCTGATCCTGGAGGAGAAATACTAAAATTCCAGCTCTGGGGCTCAGCTCCACCTCTGGAGCAGCAAAAAATGGGGAGTTTGGGGTGGTTTATGGGGCGTTTTCCCTCTCAGGGATCCAGTGATCCCAAATCTGCCCCGGATTTCCAATGTGGGACCTGGTCCATGGAATCTGGGATTTATTGGGAATAATTCGGGTGTGTGGATGGATTTGGATCAGGCCCTGGTGCTGGATGCTGGGAATGCTTTCCAAAGCCTTTTCCCGAATTCCAGAGGAGCTGGATGGAGTGATCCTCTGATTTCTGGGATTAAACATCACCTCCCTCAGTCCCTCCTGGAGCATCCCAGGCGCTTCCAGCTGTATCCAGCTGCAAATCCCTCGGGAATAATCACCCCCTGTCCCTTCCTCGGGGCTCAGCCCCCTGGGCCAGGTTGGGGACATTCCAGGAATTCTTCCAGGATGCTCCTTCCAGATGTGTCCCTGCACATCTGCTGCCACTCCCAAGGAAAGCCGGGACGCTTGGGGGTGTCTGGAGCTGGAATTTTGGGATAAAACAGGAGAAATTCACCACGAGAACCAGGAACATCCCAGTGTTTGCCATACCCCCCCTTCCCGCTCCCTCCTTTCCAGGGGATCCGTAATTGCTCCTAAACCTCATCTCCAATTCCTTTTGATGCCTCCAGTGTCCCCGTTATGTAAATCCCAGCGTGGGAATGCCGTGGGTTTTATGGATGAGGAGTTTGTGCAGCTGAGAGGGGACACCTTGGATTGTCACATCAAAGGACGAGGGAAAATGACTCCGGGAAATCGGGAGCCCTGTGGAAAAATCGATTCCGTTTGATTTTGCTAACAGAGGTCAGCGGGAAGTGGGGAGGAGGCTGGAATTGGGGAAAGAAATCACGTTATTCTGTTCAGGAATGTTTTCTGAGGAGGAAAGGAGGGGAAAGGAAGGGAAAAGGGGAAAGGGAAAAGGGAAAAAAAGGGGGAAAGGAAAACAGAAAAGGGAAAAGGAAGGAAAGGGGAAAAGGAGGAAAAAAGGGAAAAAGAAAGGGAAAAAGGGAAAAAAGGGAAAACAGAAAAGGGGAAAAGGAAGGAAAGGGGAAAAGGGGGAAAAAAGGGAAGGGAAGGGAAGGGAAGGGAAGGGAAGGGAAGGGAAGGGAAGGGAAGGGAAGGGAAGGGAAGGGAAGGGAAGGGAAGGGAAGGGAAGGGAAGGGAAGGGAAGGGAAGGGAAGGGAAGGGAAGGGAAGGGAAGGGAAGGAAGGGAAGGGAAGGGAAGGGAAGGGAAGGGAAGGGAAGGGAAGGGAAGGGAAGGGAAGGGAAGGGAAGGGAAGGGAAGGGAAGGAAGGGAAGGGAAGGGAAGGGAAGGGAAGGGAAGGGAAGGGAAGGGAAGTGAATCCCAACATTCCCAGCAGGGCTGATGAACACCATTCCCTCCCCAAGGGATTTCTGGGAAGGCCAAGGAGCATCCTCAGGGAGTGAGGGTCCCAACAGAGCTGTCACCCACGGGCAGGAGGAGGAATGAGGTTTTTTCCTGGCTGTGGATGCTGAAAGAGCCTTGGACGAAGAAAATCTCCCCAAAATCATGGGATGGTTTGGAAGGGAGGTCACTGAGCCCCTGAGCAGGGACATCTCCTGCTAAACCTTATCCCAGCACCAGCAGGATGATATTCCATGGAAAACAGCACAGCCAACACTCCAAAAACCCAGGAAAAAACCTGAAATATGGCAAAAAAAACCCCGTGGAGAAGCAAACAGCATTTCTTGGGAAGGGGAGGAGAAAGCTGGGAATGTTTTCCAAGTACCCCCCTGCTCCAGCACCGGGAGGACAATGACAAACGAGGTGAACTCGGAGGCTGCGGAGAAAATCTTGGCAGCGGGCGGAAAAGGCGCTGCCAGATTCCGGGGAATTTTAACTGGCATTTAATTAGCGGCACTCAGGTGGTCACAGGAGCGGTGGCACTGCCGCAGTTCCTGGCATTTGTTAATTAAAGCTGCTCCTGACAGGGATTAACGACTTTTTAATGAATCTGTTGTCTTAATGTCTTATTAAGTTTTGACTTTTCCCCTCCCTTCCCCCCCTGCCGCCAGTTTTCCCGGGAATTGCAGCATCCAAAGGGATGGGAGGTGTGAGGGGAAGGGGTGGCACAGCTCCTGCCAGGCTCCCAAAAAATTGGGAATGTGTGGGTTGAGGTGGGGGAACAGGGAGAGGAGGGGGTGTGGCCACGGAGGCGAATTTTTGGGGGGTGTTGGTGCTGGAAAAAAATGGGAATCAGGGATCAAGGTGGGAGATTCCAGACATGTTGATGGAAAAAAAATGGGAATCAGGGATCAAGGTGGGAGATTCCAGACATGTTGATGGAAAAAAAAAATGGGAATCAGGGATCAAGGTGGGAGATCCTGCTTT
>JANCRA010000388.1:0-49015 GCA_024362935.1 Setophaga petechia
ATCGAAAAAGTGCCACAACATGGCTGCCTCCGCACATTTTTCCTTGGGACCGTCCCTAACCCTAGGCTGATTGACCAGTTTAGGGCTTAGGCTTACGCCTAGGGTAAGGGTTTTTTAATCCAGAAAGCCCTGAGCTCCAGGCACACTGCAACTGCAAAAGGTATCCCAAGGGGAGCGCAAAAGTGCCACAACATCGCTGCCTCCACAGCTTTTTCTTTGGTGCCATCCCTAACCCTAGGCTGATTTACCTGCCTAGGGCTAGGGTTAGGGTTACGCCTAGGGTTAGGGTTTTTTAAATGAGAAAGGCTTGAGCTCCAGACACAATTCAGCTGGCAAAGGCATCCCAAGGGGATCGAAAAAGTGCCACAACATGGCTGCCTCCGCACATTTTTCCTTGGGACCGTCCCTAACCCTAGGCTGATTGACCAGTTTAGGGCTTAGGCTTACGCCTAGGGTAAGGGTTGTTTAATCCAGAAAGCCCTGAGCTCCAGGCACACTGCAACTGCAAAAGGTATCCCAAGGGGAGCGCAAAAGCGCCACAACATCGCTGCCTCCACAGCTTTTTCTTTGGTGCCATCCCTAACCCTAGGCTGATTTACCTGGCTAGGGCTAGGGTTAGGGTTACGCCTAGGGTTAGGGTTTTTTAAATGAGAAAGGCTTGAGCTCCAGACACAATTCAGCTGGCAAAGGCATCCCAAGGGGATCGAAAAAGTGCCACAACATGGCTGCCTCCGCACATTTTTCCTTGGGACCGTCCCTAACCCTAGGCTGATTGACCAGTTTAGGGCTTAGGCTTACGCCTAGGGTAAGGGTTTTTTTAATCCAGAAAGCCCTGAGCTCCAGGCACACTGCAACTGCAAAAGGTATCCCAAGGGGAGCGCAAAAGCGCCACAACATCGCTGCCTCCACAGCTTTTTCTTTGGTGCTATCCCTAACCCTAGGCTGATTTACCTGGCTAGGGCTAGGGTTAGGGTTACGCCTAGGGTTAGGGTTTTTTAAATGAGAAAGGCTTGAGCTCCAGACACAATTCAACTGGCAAAGGCATCCCAAGGGGATCGAAAAAGTGCCACAACATGGCTGCCTCCGCACATTTTTCCTTGGGACCGTCCCTAACCCTAGGCTGATTGACCAGTTTAGGGCTTAGGCTTACGCCTAGGGTAAGGGTTTTTTAAACCAGAAAGCCCTGAGCTCCAGGCACACTGCAACTGCAAAAGGTATCCCAAGGGGAGCGCAAAAGCGCCACAACATCGCTGCCTCCACAGCTTTTTCTTTGGTGCTATCCCTAACCCTAGGCTGATTTACCTGGCTAGGGCTAGGGTTAGGGTTACGCCTAGGGTTAGGGTTTTTTAAATGAGAAAGGCTTGAGCTCCAGACACAATTCAGCTGGCAAAGGCATCCCAAGGGGATCGAAAAAGTGCCACAACATGGCTGCCTCCGCACATTTTTCCTTGGGACCGTCCCTAACCCTAGGCTGATTGACCAGTTTAGGGCTTAGGCTTACGCCTAGGGTAAGGGTTTTTTAATCCAGAAAGCCCTGAGCTCCAGGCACACTGCAACTGCAAAAGGTATCCCAAGGGGAGCGCAAAAGCGCCACAACATCGCTGCCTCCACAGCTTTTTCCTTGGTGCCATCCCTAACCCTAGGCTGATTTACCTGGCTAGGGCTAGGGTTAGGGTTACGCCTAGGGTTAGGGTTTTTTAAATGAGAAAGGCTTGAGCTCCAGACACAATTCAACTGGCAAAGGCATCCCAAGGGGATCGAAAAAGTGCCACAACATGGCTGCCTCCGCACATTTTTCCTTGGGACCGTCCCTAACCCTAGGCTGATTGACCAGTTTAGGGCTTAGGCTTACGCCTAGGGTAAGGGTTTTTTAATCCAGAAAGCCCTGAGCTCCAGGCACACTGCAACTGCAAAAGGTATCCCAAGGGGAGCGCAAAAGTGCCACAACATCGCTGCCTCCACAGCTTTTTCTTTGGTGCCATCCCTAACCCTAGGCTGATTTACCTGCGTAGGGCTAGGGTTAGGGTTACGCCTAGGGTTAGGGTTTTTTAAATGAGAAAGGCTTGAGCTCCAGAAACAATTCAGCTGGCAAAGGCATCCCAAGGGGATCGAAAAAGTGCCACAACATGGCTGCCTCCGCACATTTTTCCTTGGGACCGTCCCTAACCCTAGGCTGATTGACCAGTTTAGGGCTTAGGCTTACGCCTAGGGTAAGGGTTTTTTAATCCAGAAAGCCCTGAGCTCCAGGCACACTGCAACTGCAAAAGGTATCCCAAGGCGAGCGCAAAAGTGCCACAACATCGCTGCCTCCACAGCTTTTTCTTTGGTGCCATCCCTAACCCTAGGCTGATTTACCTGCGTAGGGCTAGGGTTAGGGTTACGCCTAGGGTTAGGGTTTTTTAAGTGAGAAAGGCTTGAGCTCCAGACACAATTCAGCTGGCAAAGGCATCCCAAGGGGATCGAAAAAGTGCCACAACATGGCTGCCTCCGCACATTTTTCCTTGGGACCGTCCCTAACCCTAGGCTGATTGACCAGTTTAGGGCTTAGGCTTACGCCTAGGGTAAGGGTTTTTTAATCCAGAAAGCCCTGAGCTCCAGGCACACTGCAACTGCAAAAGGTATCCCAAGGGGAGCGCAAAAGCGCCCCAACATCGCTGCCTCCACAGCTTTTTCTTTGGTGCCATCCCTAACCCTAGGCTGATTTACCTGGCTAGGGCTAGGGTTAGGGTTACGCCTAGGGTTAGGGTTTTTTAAATGAGAAAGGCTTGAGCTCCAGACACAATTCAGCTGGCAAAGGCATCCCAAGGGGATCGAAAAAGTGCCACAACATGGCTGCCTCCGCACATTTTTCCTTGGGACCGTCCCTAACCCTAGGCTGATTGACCAGTTTAGGGCTTAGGCTTACGCCTAGGGTAAGGGTTTTTTAAACCAGAAAGCCCTGAGCTCCAGGCAGACTGCAACTGCAAAAGGTATCCCAAGGGGAGTGCAAAAGTGCCAAAAGATCCCTGCCTCCACAGCTTTTTCTTTGGTGCCATCCCTAACCCTAGGCTGATTTACCTGTCTAGGGCTAGGGTTAGGGTTACGCCTAGGGTTAGGGTTTTTTAAATGAGAAAGGCTTGAGCTCCAGACACAATTCAGCTGGCAAAGGCATCCCAAGGGGATCGAAAAAGTGCCACAACATGGCTGCCTCCGCACATTTTTCCTTGGGACCGTCCCTAACCCTAGGCTGATTGACCAGTTTAGGGCTTAGGCTTACGCCTAGGGTAAGGGTTTTTTAATCCAGAAAGCCCTGAGCTCCAGGCACACTGCAACTGCAAAAGGTATCCCAAGGGGAGCGCAAAAGCGCCACAACATCGCTGCCTCCACAGCTTTTTCCTTGGTGCCATCCCTAACCCTAGGCTGATTTACCTGGCTAGGGCTAGGGTTAGGGTTACGCCTAGGGTTAGGGTTTTTTAAATGAGAAAGGCTTGAGCTCCAGACCCAATTCAACTGGCAAAGGCATCCCAAGGGGATCGAAAAAGTGCCACAACATGGCTGCCTCCGCACATTTTTCCTTGGGACCGTCCCTAACCCTAGGCTGATTGACCAGTTTAGGGCTTAGGCTTACGCCTAGGGTAAGGGTTTTTTAATCCAGAAAGCCCTGAGCTCCAGGCACACTGCAACTGCAAAAGGTATCCCAAGGGGAGCGCAAAAGCGCCACAACATCGCTGCCTCCACAGCTTTTTCTTTGGTGCCATCCCTAACCCTAGGCTGATTTACCTGGCTAGGGCTAGGGTTATGGTTACGCCTAGGGTTAGGGTTTTTTAAATGAGAAAGGCTTGAGCTCCAGACACAATTCAGCTGGCAAAGGCATCCCAAGGGGATCGAAAAAGTGCCACAACATGGCTGCCTCCGCACATTTTTCCTTGGGACCGTCCCTAACCCTAGGCTGATTGACCAGTTTAGGGCTTAGGCTTACGCCTAGGGTAAGGGTTTTTTAATCCAGAAAGCCCTGAGCTCCAGGCACACTGCAACTGCAAAAGGTATCCCAAGGGGAGCGCAAAAGTGCCACAACATCGCTGCCTCCACAGCTTTTTCTTTGGTGCCATCCCTAACCCTAGGCTGATTTACCTGCGTAGGGCTAGGGTTAGGGTTACGCCTAGGGTTAGGGTTTTTTAAGTGAGAAAGGTTTGAGCTCCAGACACAATTCAGCTGGCAAAGGCATCCCAAGGGGATCGAAAAAGTGCCACAACATGGCTGCCTCCGCACATTTTTCCTTGGGACCGTCCCTAACCCTAGGCTGATTGACCAGTTTAGGGCTTAGGCTTACGCCTAGGGTAAGGGTTTTTTAATCCAGAAAGCCCTGAGCTCCAGGCACACTGCAACTGCAAAAGGTATCCCAAGGCGAGCGCAAAAGTGCCACAACATCGCTGCCTCCACAGCTTTTTCTTTGGTGCCATCCCTAACCCTAGGCTGATTTACCTGCGTAGGGCTAGGGTTAGGGTTACGCCTAGGGTTAGGGTTTTTTAAGTGAGAAAGGCTTGAGCTCCAGACACAATTCAGCTGGCAAAGGCATCCCAAGGGGATCGAAAAAGTGCCACAACATGGCTGCCTCCGCACATTTTTCCTTGGGACCGTCCCTAACCCTAGGCTGATTGACCAGTTTAGGGCTTAGGCTTACGCCTAGGGTAAGGGTTTTTTAATCCAGAAAGCCCTGAGCTCCAGGCACACTGCAACTGCAAAAGGTATCCCAAGGGGAGCGCAAAAGCGCCACAACATCGCTGCCTCCACAGTTTTTTCTTTGGTGCTATCCCTAACCCTAGGCTGATTTACCTGGCTAGGGCTAGGGTTAGGGTTACGCCTAGGGTTAGGGTTTTTTAAATGAGAAAGGCTTGAGCTCCAGACACAATTCAGCTGGCAAAGGCATCCCAAGGGGATCGAAAAAGTGCCACAACATGGCTGCCTCCGCACATTTTTCCTTGGGACCGTCCCTAACCCTAGGCTGATTGACCAGTTTAGGGCTTAGGCTTACGCCTAGGGTAAGGGTTTTTTAAACCAGAAAGCCCTGAGCTCCAGGCAGACTGCAACTGCAAAAGGTATCCCAAGGGGAGTGCAAAAGTGCCAAAAGATCCCTGCCTCCACAGCTTTTTCTTTGGTGCCATCCCTAACCCTAGGCTGATTTACCTGTCTAGGGCTAGGGTTAGGGTTACGCCTAGGGTTAGGGTTTTTTAAATGAGAAAGGCTTGAGCTCCAGACACAATTCAGCTGGCAAAGGCATCCCAAGGGGATCGAAAAAGTGCCACAACATGGCTGCCTCCGCACATTTTTCCTTGGGACCGTCCCTAACCCTAGGCTGATTGACCAGTTTAGGGCTTAGGCTTACGCCTAGGGTAAGGGTTTTTTAATCCAGAAAGCCCTGAGCTCCAGGCACACTGCAACTGCAAAAGGTATCCCAAGGGGAGCGCAAAAGCGCCACAACATCGCTGCCTCCACAGCTTTTTCCTTGGTGCCATCCCTAACCCTAGGCTGATTTACCTGGCTAGGGCTACGGTTAGGGTTACGCCTAGGGTTAGGGTTTTTTAAATGAGAAAGGCTTGAGCTCCACACACAATTCAACTGGCAAAGGCATCCCAAGGGGATCGAAAAAGTGCCACAACATGGCTGCCTCCGCACATTTTTCCTTGGGACCGTCCCTAACCCTAGGCTGATTGACCAGTTTAGGGCTTAGGCTTACGCCTAGGGTAAGGGTTTTTTAATCCAGAAAGCCCTGAGCTCCAGGCACACTGCAATTGCAAAAGGTATCCCAAGGGGAGCGCAAAAGTGCCACAACATCGCTGCCTCCACAGCTTTTTCTTTGGTGCCATCCCTAACCCTAGGCTGATTTACCTGCCTAGGGCTAGGGTTATGGTTACGCCTAGGGTTAGGGTTTTTTAAATGAGAAAGGCTTGAGCTCCAGACACAATTCAGCTGGCAAAGGCATCCCAAGGGGATCGAAAAAGTGCCACAACATGGCTGCCTCCGCACATTTTTCCTTGGGACCGTCCCTAACCCTAGGCTGATTGACCAGTTTAGGGCTTAGGCTTACGCCTAGGGTAAGGGTTTTTTAATCCAGAAAGCCCTGAGCTCCAGGCACACTGCAACTGCAAAAGGTATCCCAAGGGGAGCGCAAAAGTGCCACAACATCGCTGCCTCCACAGCTTTTTCTTTGGTGCCATCCCTAACCCTAGGCTGATTTACCTGTCTAGGGCTAGGGTTAGGGTTACGCCTAGGGTTAGGGTTTTTTAAGTGAGAAAGGTTTGAGCTCCAGACACAATTCAGCTGGCAAAGGCATCCCAAGGGGATCGAAAAAGTGCCACAACATGGCTGCCTCCGCACATTTTTCCTTGGGACCGTCCCTAACCCTAGGCTGATTGACCAGTTTAGGGCTTAGGCTTACGCCTAGGGTAAGGGTTTTTTAATCCAGAAAGCCCTGAGCTCCAGGCACACTGCAACTGCAAAAGGTATCCCAAGGGGAGCGCAAAAGCGCCACAACATCGCTGCCTCCACAGCTTTTTCTTTGGTGCTATCCCAAACCCTAGGCTGATTTACCTGGCTAGGGCTAGGGTTAGGGTTACGCCTAGGGTGAGGGTTTTTTAAATGAGAAAGGCTTGAGCTCCAGACACAATTCAGCTGGCAAAGGCATCCCAAGGGGATCGAAAAAGTGCCACAACATGGCTGCCTCCGCACATTTTTCCTTGGGACAGTCCCTAACCCTAGGCTGATTGACCAGTTTAGGGCTTAGGCTTACGCCTAGGGTAAGGGTTTTTTAATCCAGAAAGCCCTGAGCTCCAGGCACACTGCAACTGCAAAAGGTATCCCAAGGGGAGTGCAAAAGTGCCACAACATCGCTGCCTCCACAGCTTTTTCTTTGGTGCCATCCCTAACCCTAGGCTGATTTACCTGGCTAGGGCTAGGGTTAGGGTAACGCCTAGGGTTAGGGTTTTTTAAATGAGAAAGGTTTGAGCTCCAGACACAATTCAGCTGGCAAAGGCATCCCAAGGGGATCGAAAAAGTGTCAAAACATTGCTGCCTCCGCACATTTTTCCTTGGGACCGTCCCTAACCCTAGGCTGATTGACCAGTTTAGGGCTTAGGCTTACGCCTAGGGTAAGGGTTTTTTAATCCAGAAAGCCCTGAGCTCCAGGCACACTGCAACTGCAAAAGGTATCCCAAGGGGAGCGCAAAAGCGGCCCAACATCGCTGCCTCCACAGCTTTTTCTTTGGTGCCATCCCTAACCCTAGGCTGATTTTCCTGCCTAGGGCTAGGGTTAGGGTTACGCCTAGGGTTAGGGTTTTTTAAATGAGAAAGGCTTGAGCTCCAGACACAATTCAGCAGGCAAAGGCATCCCAAGGGGATTGAAAAAGTGCCACAACATGGCTGCCTCCGCACATTTTTCCTTGGGACCGTCCCTAACCCTAAGCTGATTGACCAGTTTAGGGCTTAGGCTTACGCCTAGGGTAAGGGCTTTTTAATCCAGAAAGCCCTGAGCTCCAGGCACACTGCAACTGCAAAAGGTATCCCAAGGGGAGCGCAAAAGCGCCCCAACATCGCTGCCTCCACAGCTTTTTCTTTGGTGCTATCCCTAACCCTAGGCTGATTTACCTGCCTAGGGCTAGGGTTAGGGTTAAGCCTAGGGTTAGGGTTTTTTAAATGAGAAAGGCTTGAGCTCCAGACACAATTCAGCTGGCAAAGGCATCCCAAGGGGATCGAAAAAGTGCCACAACATGGCTGCCTCCGCACATTTTTCCTTGGGACCGTCCCTAACCCTAGGCTGATTGACCAGTTTAGGGCTTAGGCTTACGCCTAGGGTAAGGGTTTTTTAATCCAGAAAGCCCTGAGCTCCAGGCACACTGCAACTGCAAAAGGTATCCCAAGGGGAGCGCAAAAGCGCCACAACATCGCTGCCTCCACAACTTTTTCTTTGGTGCCATCCCTAACCCTAGGCTGATTTACCTGGCTAGGGCTAGGGTTAGGGTTACGCCTAGGGTTAGGGTTTTTTAAATGAGAAAGGTTTGAGCTCCAGACACAATTCAGCTGGCAAAGGCATCCCAAGGGGATCGAAAAAGTGTCAAAACATTGCTGCCTCCGCACATTTTTCCTTGGGACCGTCCCTAACCCTAGGCTGATTGACCAGTTTAGGGCTTAGGCTTACGCCTAGGGTAAGGGTTTTTTAATCCAGAAAGCCCTGAGCTCCAGGCACACTGCAACTGCAAAAGGTATCTCAAGGGGAGCGCAAAAGCGCCCCAACATCGCTGCCTCCACAGCTTTTTCTTTGGTGCCATCCCTAACCCTAGGCTGATTTTCCTGCCTAGGGCTAGGGTTAGGGTTACGCCTAGGGTTAGGGTTTTTTAAGTGAGAAAGGCTTGAGCTCCAGACACAATTCAGCTGGCAAAGGCATCCCAAGGGGATCGAAAAAGTGCCACAACATGGCTGCCTCCGCACATTTTTCCTTGGGACCGTTCCTAACCCTAGGCTGATTGACCAGTTTAGGGCTTAGGCTTACGCCTAGGGTAAGGGTTTTTTAATCCAGAAAGCCCTGAGCTCCAGGCACACTGCAACTGCAAAAGGTATCCCAAGGGGAGCGCAAAAGTGCCACAGCATCGCTGCCTCCACAGCTTTTTCTTTGGTGCCATCCCTAACCCTAGGCTGATTTACCTGTCTAGGGCTAGGGTAAGGGTTACGCCTAGGGTTAGGGTTTTTTAAATGAGAAAGGCTTGAGCTCCAGACACAATTAAGCTGGCAAAGGCATCCCAAGGGGATCGAAAAAGTGTCAAAACATTGCTGCCTCCGCACATTTTTCCTTGGGACCGTCCCTAACCCTAGGCTGATTGACCAGTTTAGGGCTTAGGCTTACGCCTAGGGTAAGGGTTTTTTAATCCAGAAAGCCCTGAGCTCCAGGCACACTGCAACTGCAAAAGGTATCCCAAGGGGAGCGCAAAAGCGCCCCAACATCGCTGCCTCCACAGCTTTTTCTTTGGTGCCATCCCTAACCGTAGGCTGATTTACCTGGCTAGGGCTAGGGTTAGGGTTACGCCTAGGGTTAGGGTTTTTTAAATGAGAAAGGCTTGAGCTCCAGACACAATTCAGCTGGCAAAGGCATCCCAAGGGGATCGAAAAAGTGCCACAACATGGCTGCCTCCGCACATTTTTCCTTGGGACCGTTCCTAACCCTAGGCTGATTGACCAGTTTAGGGCTTAGGCTTACGCCTAGGGTAAGGGTTTTTTAATCCAGAAAGCCCTGAGCTCCAGGCACACTGCAACTGCAAAAGGTATCCCAAGGGGAGCGCAAAAGCGCCACAACATCGCTGCCTCCACAGCTTTTTCTTTGGTGCCATCCCTAACCCTAGGCTGATTTACCTGGCTAGGGCTAGGGTTAGGGTTACGCCTAGGGTTAGGGTTTTTTAAATGAGAAAGGCTTGAGCTCCAGACACAATTCAGCTGGCAAAGGCATCCCAAGGGGATCGAAAAAGTGCCACAACATGGCTGCCTCCGCACATTTTTCCTAGGGACCGTCCCTAACCCTAGGCTGATTGACCAGTTTAGGGCTTAGGTTTACGCCTAGGGTAAGGGTTTTTTAATCCAGAAAGCCCTGAGCTCCAGGCACCCTGCAACTGCAAAAGGTATCCCAAGGGGAGCGCAATACCGCCACCACATCGCTGCCTCCACAGCTTTTTCTTTGGTGCCATCCCTAACCCTAGGCTGATTTACCTGGCTAGGGCTAGGGTTAGGGTAACGCCTAGGGTTAGGGTTTTTTAAATGAGAAAGGTTTGAGCTCCAGACACAATTCAGCTGGCAAAGGCATCCCAAGGGGATCGAAAAAGTGTCAAAACATTGCTGCCTCCGCACATTTTTCCTTGGGACCGTCCCTAACCCTAGGCTGATTGACCAGTTTAGGGCTTAGGCTTACGCCTAGGGTAAGGGTTTTTTAATCCAGAAAGCCCTGAGCTCCAGGCACACTGCAACTGCAAAAGGTATCCCAAGGGGAGCGCAAAAGCGCCCCAACATCGCTGCCTCCACAGCTTTTTCTTTGGTGCCATCCCTAACCCTAGGCTGATTTTCCTGCCTAGGGCTAGGGTTAGGGTTACGCCTAGGGTTAGGGTTTTTTAAGTGAGAAAGGCTTGAGCTCCAGACACAATTCAGCTGGCAAAGGCATCCCAAGGGGATCGAAAAAGTGCCACAACATGGCTGCCTCCGCACATTTTTCCTTGGGACCGTCCCTAACCCTAGGCTGATTGACCAGTTTAGGGCTTAGGCTTACGCCTAGGGTAAGGGTTTTTTAATCCAGAAAGCCCTGAGCTCCAGGTACACTGCAACTGCAAAAGTTATCCCAAGGGGAGTGCAAAAGCGACACAACATCGCTGCCTCCACAGCTTTTTCTTTGGTGCCATCCCTAACCCGAGGCTGATTTACCTGGCTAGGGCAAGGGTTAGGGTTACGCCTAGGGTTAGGGCTTTTTTAAATGAGAAAGGCTTGAGCTCCAGACACAATTCAGCTGGCAAAGGCATCCCAAGGGGATCGAAAAAGTGCCACAACATGGCTGCCTCCGCACATTTTTCCTTGGGACCGTTCCTAACCCTAGGCTGATTGACCAGTTTAGGGCTTAGGCTTACGCCTAGGGTAAGGGTTTTTTAATCCAGAAAGCCCTGAGCTCCAGGCACACTGCAACTGCAAAAGGTATCCCAAGGGGAGCGCAAAAGCGCCACAGCATCGCTGCCTCCACAGCTTTTTCTTTGGTGCCATCCCTAACCCTAGGCTGATTTACCTGCCTAGGGCTAGGGTTAGGGTTACGCCTAGGGTTAGGGTTTTTTAAATGAGAAAGGCTTGAGCTCCAGACACAATTCAGCTGGCAAAGGCATCCCAAGGGGATCGAAAAAGTGCCACAACATGGCTGCCTCCGCACATTTTTCCTTGGGACCGTCCCTAACCCTAGGCTGATTGACCAGTTTAGGGCTTAGGCTTACGCCTAGGGTAAGGGTTTTTTAATCCAGAAAGCCCTGAGCTCCAGGCACACTGCAACTGCAAAAGGTATCCCAAGGGGAGCGCAAAAGCGCCACAACATCGCTGCCTCCACAGCTTTTTCTTTGGTGCCATCCCTAACCCGAGGCTGATTTACCTGGCTAGGGCTAGGGTTAGGGTTACGCCTAGGGTTAGGGTTTTTTAAATGAGAAAGGCTTGAGCTCCAGACACAATTCAGCTGGCAAAGGCATCCCAAGGGGATCGAAAAAGTGCCACAACATGGCTGCCTCCGCACATTTTTCCTTGGGACCGTCCCTAACCCTAGGCTGATTGACCAGTTTAGGGCTTAGGCTTACGCCTAGGGTAAGGGTTTTTTAATCCAGAAAGCCCTGAGCTCCAGGCACACTGCAACTGCAAAAGGTATCCCAAGGGGAGCGCAAAAGCGCCACAACATCGCTGCCTCCACAGCTTTTTCTTTGGTGCCATCCCTAACCCTAGGCTGATTTACCTGGCTAGGGCTAGGGTTAGGGTTACGCCTAGGGTTAGGGTTTTTTAAATGAGAAAGGCTTGAGCTCCAGACACAATTCAGCTGGCAAAGGCATCCCAAGGGGATCGAAAAAGTGCCACAACATGGCTGCCTCCGCACATTTTTCATTGGGACCATCCCTAACCCTAGGCTGATTGACCAGTTTAGGGCTTAGGCTTACGCCTAGGGTAAGGGTTTTTTAATCCAGAAAGCCCTGAGCTCCAGGCAGACTGCAACTGCAAAAGGTATCCCAAGGGGAGTGGAAAAGTGCCACAAGATCCCTGCCTCCACAGCTTTTTCTTGGTGCCATCCCTAACCCTAGGCTGATTTACCTGTCTAGGGCTAGGGTTAGGGTTACGCCTAGGGTTAGGGTTTTTTAAATGAGAAAGGCTTGAGCTCCAGACACAATTCAACTGGCAAAGGCATCCCAAGGGGATCGAAATAGTGCCACAACATGGCTGCCTGCGCACATTTTTCCTTGGGACCGTCCCTAACCCCAGGCTGATTGACCAGTTTAGGGCTTAGGCTTACGCCTAGGGTAAGGGTTTTTTAATCCAGAAAGCCCTGAGCTCCAGGCACACTGCAACTGCAAAAGGTATCCCAAGGGCAGCGCAAAAGTGCCACAACATCGCTGCCTCCACAGCTTTTTCTTTGGTGCCATCCCTAACCCTAGGCTGATTTACCTGGCTAGGGCTAGGGTTATGGTTACGCCTAGGGTTAGGGTTTTTTAAATGAGAAAGGCTTGAGCTCCAGACACAATTCAGCTGGCAAAGGCATCCCAAGGGGATCGAAAAAGTGCCACAACATGGCTGCCTCCACACATTTTTCCTTGGGACCGTCCCTAACCCTAGGCTGATTGACCAGTTTAGGGCTTAGGCTTATGACTAGGGTAAGGGTTTTTTAATCCAGAAAGCCCTGAGCTCCAGGCACACTGCAACTGCAATAGATATCCCAAGGGTTGCGCAAAAGCGCCACAACATCGCTGCCTCCACAGCTTTTTCTTTGGTGCTATCCCTAACCCTAGGCTGATTTACCTGGCTAGGGCTAGGGTTAGGGTTACGCCTAGGGTTAGGGTTTTTTAAATGAGAAAGGCTTGAGCTCCAGACACAATTCAGCTGGCAAAGGCATCCCAAGGGGATCGAAAAAGTGCCACAACATGGCTGCCTCCGCACATTTTTCCTTGGGACCGTCCCTAACCCTAGGCTGATTGACCAGTTTAGGGCTTAGGCTTACGCCTAGGGTAAGGGTTTTTTAATCCAGAAAGCCCTGAGCTCCAGGCACACTGCAACTGCATAAGGTATCCCAAGGGGAGTGCAAAAGTGCCACAAGATCCCTGCCTCCACAGCTTTTTCTTTGGTGCCATCCCTAACCCTAGGCTGATTTACCTGTCTAGGGCTAGGGTTAGGGTTACGCCTAGGGTTAGGGTTTTTTAAATGAGAAAGGCTTGAGCTCCAGACGCAATTCAGCAAGCAAAGGCATCCAAAGGGGATCGAAAAAGTGCCACAACATGGCTGCCTCCGCACATTTTTCCTTGGGACCGTCCCTAACCCTAGGCTGATTGACCAGTTTAGGGCTTAGGCTTACGCCTAGGGTAAGGGTTTTTTAATCCAGAAAGCCCTGAGCTCCAGGCACACTGCAACTGCAAAAGGTATCCCAAGGGTAGTGCAAAAGCGCCACAACATCGCTGCCTCCACAGCTTTTTCTTTGGTGCCATCCCTAACCCTAGGCTGATTTACCTGGCTAGGGCTAGGGTTAGGGTTACGCCTAGGGTTAGGGTTTTTTAAGTGAGAAAGGCTTGAGCTCCAGACACAATTCAGCTGGCAAAGGCATCCCAAGGGGATCGAAAAAGTGCCACAACATGGCTGCCTCCGCTCATTTTTCCTTGGGACCGTCCCTAACCCTAGGCTGATTGACCAGTTTAGGGCTTAGGCTTACGCCTAGGGTAAGGGTTTTTTAATCCAGAAAGCCCTGAGCTCCAGGTACACTGCAACTGCAAAAGGTATCCCAAGGGGAGTGCAAAAGCGACACAACATCGCTGCCTCCACAGCTTTTTCTTTGGTGCCATCCCTAACCCGAGGCTGATTTACCTGGCTAGGGCAAGGGTTAGGGTTACGCCTAGGGTTAGGGCTTTTTTAAATGAGAAAGGCTTGAGCTCCAGACACAATTCAGCTGGCAAAGGCATCCCAAGGGGATCGAAAAAGTGCCACAACATGGCTGCCTCCGCACATTTTTCCTTGGGACCGTTCCTAACCCTAGGCTGATTGACCAGTTTAGGGCTTAGGCTTACGCCTAGGGTAAGGGTTTTTTAATCCAGAAAGCCCTGAGCTCCAGGCACACTGCAACTGCAAAAGGTATCCCAAGGGGAGCGCAAAAGCGCCACAACATCGCTGCCTCCACAGCTTTTTCTTTGGTGCCATCCCTAACCCTAGGCTGATTTACCTGCCTAGGGCTAGGGTTAGGGTTATGCCTAGGGTTAGGGTTTTTTAAATGAGAAAGGCTTGAGCTCCAGACACAATTCAGCAGGCAAAGGCATCCCAAGGGGATCGAAAAAGTGCCACAACATGGCTGCCTCCGCACATTTTTCCTTGGGACCGTCCCTAACCCTAGGCTGATTGACCAGTTTAGGGCTTAGGCTTACGCCTAGGGTAAGGGTTTTTAATCCAGAAAGCCCTGATCTCCAGGCACACTGCAACTGCAAAAGGTATCCCAAGGGGAGCGCAAAAGCGCCACAACATCGCTGCCTCCACAGCTTTTTCTTTGGTGCCATCCCTAACCCTAGGCTGATTTACCTGCGTAGGGCTAGGGTTAGGGTTACGCCTAGGGTTAGGGTTTTTTAAATGAGAAAGGCTTGAGCTCCAGACACAATTCAGCTGGCAAAGGCATCCCAAGGGGATCGAAAAAGTGCCACAACATGGCTGCCTCCGCACATTTTTCCTTGGGACCGTCCCTAACCCTAGGCTGATTGACCAGTTTAGGGCTTAGGCTTACGCCTAGGGTAAGGGTTTTTTAATCCAGAAAGCCCTGAGCTCCAGGCACACTGCAACTGCAAAAGGTATCCCAAGGGCAGCGCAAAAGTGCCACAGCATCGCTGCCTCCACAGCTTTTTCTTTGGTGCCATCCCTAACCCTAGGCTGATTTACCTGTCTAGGGCTAGGGTAAGGGTTACGCCTAGGGTTAGGGTTTTTTAAATGAGAAAGGCTTGAGCTCCAGACACAATTCAGCTGGCAAAGGCATCCCAAGGGGATCGAAAAAGTGTCAAAACATTGCTGCCTCCGCACATTTTTCCTTGGGACCGTCCCTAACCCTAGGCTGATTGACCAGTTTAGGGCTTAGGCTTACGCCTAGGGTAAGGGTTTTTTAATCCAGAAAGCCCTGAGCTCCAGGCACACTGCAACTGCAAAAGGTATCCCAAGAGGAGCGCAAAAGCGCCCCAACATCGCTGCCTCCACAGCTTTTTCTTTGGTGCCATCCCTAACCCTAGGCTGATTTACCTGGCTAGGGCTAGGGTTAGGGTTACACCTAGGGTTAGGGTTTTTTAAATGAGAAAGGCTTGAGCTCCAGACACAATTCAGCTGGCAAAGGCATCCCAAGGGGATCGAAAAAGTGCCACAACATGGCTGCCTCCGCACATTTTTCCTTGGGACCATCCCTAACCCTAGGCTGATTGACCAGTTTAGGGCTTAGGCTTACGCCTAGGGTAAGGGTTTTTTAATCCAGAAAGCCCTGAGCTCCAGGCACACTGCAACTGCAAAAGGTATCCCAAGGGGAGCGCAAAAGCGCCACAACATCGCTGCCTCCACAGCTTTTTCTTTGGTGCCATCCCTAACCCTAGGCTGATTTACCTGCGTAGGGCTAGGGTTAGGGTTACGCCTAGGGTTAGGGTTTTTTAAATGAGAAAGGCTTGAGCTCCAGACACAATTCAGCTGGCAAAGGCATCCCAAGGGGATCGAAAAAGTGCCACAACATGGCTGCCTCCGCACATTTTTCCTAGGGACCGTCCCTAACCCTAGGCTGATTGACCAGTTTAGGGCTTAGGCTTACGCCTAGGGTAAGGGTTTTTTAATCCAGAAAGCCCTGAGCTCCAGGCACACTGCAACTGCAAAAGATATCCCGAGGGGAGCGCAAAAGCGCCACAACATCGCTGCCTCCACAGCTTTTTCTTTGGTGCTATTCCTAACCCTAGGCTGATTTACCTGGCTAGGGCTAGGGTTAGGGTTACGCCTAGGGTTAGGGTTTTTTAAATGAGAAAGGCTTGAGCTCCAGACACAATTCAGCTGGCAAAGGCATCCCAAGGGGATCGAAAAAGTGCCACAACATGGCTGCCTCCGCACATTTTTCCTTGGGACCGTCCCTAACCCTAAGCTGATTGACCAGTTTAGGGCTTAGGCTTACGCCTAGGGTAAGGGTTTTTTAATCCAGAAAGCCCTGAGCTCCAGGCACACTGCAACTGCAAAAGGTATCCCAAGGGGAGCGCAAAAGCGCCACAACATCGCTGCCTCCACAGCTTTTTCTTTGGTGCCATCCCTAACCCGAGGCTGATTTACCTGGCTAGGGCTAGGGTTAGGGTTACGCCTAGGGTTAGGGTTTTTTAAATGAGAAAGGCTTGAGCTCCAGACACAATTCAGCTGGCAAAGGCATCCCAAGGGGATCGAAAAAGTGCCACAACATGGCTGCCTCCGCACATTTTTCCTTGGGACCATCCCTAACCCTAGGCTGATTGACCAGTTTAGGGCTTAGGCTTACGCCTAGGGTAAGGGTTTTTTAATCCAGAAAGCCCTGAGCTCCAGGCACACTGCAACTGCAAAAGGTATCCCAAGGGGAGCGCAAAAGCGCCACAACATCGCTGCCTCCACAGCTTTTTCTTTGGTGCCATCCCTAACCCTAGGCTGATTTACCTGGCTAGGGCTAGGGTTAGGGTTACGCCTAGGGTTAGGGTTTTTTAAATGAGAAAGGCTTGAGCTCCAGACACAATTCAGCTGGCAAAGGCATCCCAAGGGGATCGAAAAAGTGCCACAACATGGCTGCCTCCGCACATTTTTCATTGGGACCATCCCTAACCCTAGGCTGATTGACCAGTTTAGGGCTTAGGCTTACGCCTAGGGTAAGGGTTTTTTAATCCAGAAAGCCCTGAGCTCCAGGCAGACTGCAACTGCAAAAGGTATCCCAAGGGGAGTGGAAAAGTGCCACAAGATCCCTGCCTCCACAGCTTTTTCTTGGTGCCATCCCTAACCCTAGGCTGATTTACCTGTCTAGGGCTAGGGTTAGGGTTACGCCTAGGGTTAGGGTTTTTTAAATGAGAAAGGCTTGAGCTCCAGACACAATTCAACTGGCAAAGGCATCCCAAGGGGATCGAAATAGTGCCACAACATGGCTGCCTGCGCACATTTTTCCTTGGGACCGTCCCTAACCCCAGGCTGATTGACCAGTTTAGGGCTTAGGCTTACGCCTAGGGTAAGGGTTTTTTAATCCAGAAAGCCCTGAGCTCCAGGCACACTGCAACTGCAAAAGGTATCCCAAGGGCAGCGCAAAAGTGCCACAACATCGCTGCCTCCACAGCTTTTTCTTTGGTGCCATCCCTAACCCTAGGCTGATTTACCTGGCTAGGGCTAGGGTTATGGTTACGCCTAGGGTTAGGGTTTTTTAAATGAGAAAGGCTTGAGCTCCAGACACAATTCAGCTGGCAAAGGCATCCCAAGGGGATCGAAAAAGTGCCACAACATGGCTGCCTCCGCACATTTTTCCTTGGGACCGTCCCTAACCCTAGGCTGATTGACCAGTTTAGGGCTTAGGCTTACGCCTAGGGTAAGGGTTTTTTAATCCAGAAAGCCCTGAGCTCCAGGCACACTGCAACTGCATAAGGTATCCCAAGGGGAGCGCAAAAGTGCCACAACATCGCTGCCTCCACAGCTTTTTCTTTGGTGCTATCCCTAACCCTAGGCTGATTTACCTGGCTAGGGCTAGGGTTAGGGTTACGCCTAGGGTTAGGGTTTTTTAAATGAGAAAGGCTTGAGCTCCAGACACAATTCAGCTGGCAAAGGCATCCCAAGGGGATCGAAAAAGTGCCACAACATGGCTGCCTGCGCACATTTTTCCTTGGGACCGTCCCTAACCCTAGGCTGATTGACCAGTTTAGGGCTTAGGCTTACGCCTAGGGTAAGGGTTTTTTAATCCAGAACGCCCTGAGCTCCAGGCACACTGCAACTGCAAAAGGTATCCCAAGGGGAGTGCAAAAGTGCCACAACATCGCTGCCTCCACAGCTTTTTCTTTGGTGCCATCCCTAACCCTAGGCTGATTTACCTGCGTAGGGCTAGGGTTAGGGTAACGCCTAGGGTTAGGGTTTTTTAAATGAGAAAGGCTTGAGCTCCAGACACAATTCAGCTGGCAAAGGCATCCCAAGGGGATCGAAAAAGTGCCACAACATGGCTGCCTCCGCACATTTTTCCTTGGGACCGTCCCTAACCCTAGGCTGATTGACCAGTTTAGGGCTTAGGCTTACGCCTAGGGTAAGGGTTTTTTAATCCAGAAAGCCCTGAGCTCCAGGCACACTGCAACTGCAAAAGGTATCCCAAGGGGAGCGCAAAAGCGCCACAACATCGCTGCCTCCACAGCTTTTTCTTTGGTGCCATCCCTAACCCTAGGCTGATTTACCTGGCTAGGGCTAGGGTTAGGGTTACGCCTAGGGTTAGGGTTTTTTAAATGAGAAAGGCTTGAGCTCCAGACACAATTCAGCAGGCAAAGGCATCCCAAGGGGATTAAAAAAGTGCCACAACATGGCTGCCTCCGCACAGTTTTCCTTGGGACCATCCCTAACCCTAGGCTGATTGACCAGTTTAGGGCTTAGGCTTACGCCTAGGGTAAGGGTTTTTTAATCCAGAAAGCCCTGAGCTCCAGGCACACTGCAACTGCAAAAGGTATCCCAAGGGGAGCGCAAAAGCGCCACAACATCGCTGCCTCCACAGCTTTTTCTTTGGTGCCATCCCTAACCCGAGGCTGATTTACCTGGCTAGGGCTAGGGTTAGGGTTACGCCTAGGGTTAGGGTTTTTTAAATGAGAAAGGCTTGAGCTCCAGACACAATTCAGCTGGCAAAGGCATCCCAAGGGGATCGAAAAAGTGCCACAACATGGCTGCCTCCGCACATTTTTCCTTGGGACCGTCCCTAACCCTAGGCTGATTGACCAGTTTAGGGCTTAGGCTTACGCCTAGGGTAAGGGTTTTTTAATCCAGAAAGCCCTGAGCTCCAGGCACACTGCAACTGCAAAAGGTATCCCAAGGGGAGCGCAAAAGCGCCACAACATCGCTGCCTCCACAGCTTTTTCTTTGGTGCCATCCCTAACCCTAGGCTGATTTACCTGGCTAGGGCTAGGGTTAGGGTTACGCCTAGGGTTAGGGTTTTTTAAATGAGAAAGGCTTGAGCTCCAGACACAATTCAGCTGGCAAAGGCATCCCAAGGGGATCGAAAAAGTGCCACAACATGGCTGCCTCCGCACATTTTTCATTGGGACCATCCCTAACCCTAGGCTGATTGACCAGTTTAGGGCTTAGGCTTACGCCTAGGGTAAGGGTTTTTTAATCCAGAAAGCCCTGAGCTCCAGGCAGACTGCAACTGCAAAAGGTATCCCAAGGGGAGTGGAAAAGTGCCACAAGATCCCTGCCTCCACAGCTTTTTCTTGGTGCCATCCCTAACCCTAGGCTGATTTACCTGTCTAGGGCTAGGGTTAGGGTTACGCCTAGGGTTAGGGTTTTTTAAATGAGAAAGGCTTGAGCTCCAGACACAATTCAACTGGCAAAGGCATCCCAAGGGGATCGAAATAGTGCCACAACATGGCTGCCTGCGCACATTTTTCCTTGGGACCGTCCCTAACCCTAGGCTGATTGACCAGTTTAGGGCTTACGCTTATGACTAGGGTAAGGGTTTTTTAATCCAGAAAGCCCTGAGCTCCAGGCACACTGCAACTGCAATAGATATCCCAAGGGTTGCGCAAAAGCGCCACAACATCGCTGCCTCCACAGCTTTTTCTTTGGTGCTATCCCTAACCCTAGGCTGATTTACCTGCCTAGGGCTAGGGTTAGGGTTACGCCTAGGGTTAGGGTTTTTTAAATGAGAAAGGCTTGAGCTCCAGACACAATTCAGCTGGCAAAGGCATCCCAAGGGGATCGAAAAAGTGTCAAAACATTGCTGCCTCCGCACATTTTTCCTTGGGACCGTCCCTAACCCTAGGCTGATTGACCAGTTTAGGGCTTAGGCTTACGCCTAGGGTAAGGGTTTTTTAATCCAGAAAGCCCTGAGCTCCAGGCACACTGCAACTGCATAAGGTATCCCAAGGGGAGCGCAAAAGTGCCACAACATCGCTGCCTCCACAGCTTTTTCTTTGGTGCCATCCCTAACCCTAGGCTGATTTACCTGCCTAGGGCTAGGGTTAGGGTTACGCCTAGGGTTAGGGTTTTTTAAATGAGAAAGGCTTGAGCTCCAGACACAATTCAGCAAGCAAAGGCATCCAAAGGGGATCGAAAAAGTGCCACAACATGGCTGCCTCCGCACATTTTTCCTTGGGACCGTCCCTAACCCTAGGCTGATTGACCAGTTTAGGGCTTAGGCTTACGCCTAGGGTAAGGGTTTTTTAATCCAGAAAGCCCTGAGCTCCAGGCACACTGCAACTGCAAAAGGTATCCCAAGGGGAGTGCAAAAGCGCCACAACATCGCTGCCTCCACAGCTTTTTCTTTGGTGCCATCCCTAACCCTAGGCTGATTTACCTGGCTAGGGCTAGGGTTAGGGTTACGCCTAGGGTTAGGGTTTTTTAAATGAGAAAGGCTTGAGCTCCAGACACAATTCAACTGGCAAACGCATCCCAAGGGGATCGAAATAGTGCCACAACATGGCTGCCTGCGCACATTTTTCCTTGGGACCGTCCCTAACCCTAGGCTGATTGACCAGTTTAGGGCTTAGGCTTACGCCTAGGGTAAGGGTTTTTTAATCCAGAAAGCCCTGAGCTCCAGGCACACTGCAACTGCATAAGGTATCCCAAGGGGAGTGCAAAAGTGCCACAAGATCCCTGCCTCCACAGCTTTTTCTTGGTGCCATCCCTAACCCTAGGCTGATTTACCTGCCTAGGGCTAGGGTTAGGGTTACGCCTAGGGTTAGGGTTTTTTAAATGAGAAAGGCTTGAGCTCCAGACACAATTCAGCAAGCAAAGGCATCCAAAGGGGATCGAAAAAGTGCCACAACATGGCTGCCTCCGCACATTTTTCCTTGGGACCGTCCCTAACCCTAGGCTGATTGACCAGTTTAGGGCTTAGGCTTACGCCTAGGGTAAGGGTTTTTTAATCCAGAAAGCCCTGAGCTCCAGGCACACTGCAACTGCAAAAGGTATCCCAAGGGGAGTGCAAAAGCGCCACAACATCGCTGCCTCCACAGCTTTTTCTTTGGTGCCATCCCTAACCCGAGGCTGATTTACCTGGCTAGGGCTAGGGTTAGGGTTACGCCTAGGGTTAGGGTTTTTTAAATGAGAAAGGCTTGAGCTCCAGACACAATTCAACTGGCAAACGCATCCCAAGGGGATCGAAATAGTGCCACAACATGGCTGCCTCCGCACATTTTTCCTTGGGACCGTCCCTAACCCTAGGCTGATTGACCAGTTTAGGGCTTAGGCTTACGCCTAGGGTAAGGGTTTTTTAATCCAGAAAGCCCTGAGCTCCAGGCACACTGCAACTGCATAAGGTATCCCAAGGGGAGTGCAAAAGTGCCACAACATCGCTGCCTCCACAGCTTTTTCTTTGGTGCCATCCCTAACCCTAGGCTGATTTACCTGGCTAGGGCTAGGGTTAGGGTTACGCCTAGGGTTAGGGTTTTTTAAATGAGAAAGGCTTGAGCTCCAGACACAATTCAGCTGGCAAAGGCATCCCAAGGGGATCGAAAAAGTGCCACAACATGGCTGCCTCCGCACATTTTTCCTTGGGACCGTCCCTAACCCTAGGCTGATTGACCAGTTTAGGGCTTAGGCTTACGCCTAGGGTAAGGGTTTTTTAATCCAGAAAGCCCTGAGCTCCAGGCACACTGCAACTGCAAAAGGTATCCCAAGGGGAGTGCAAAAGCGCCACAACATCGCTGCCTCCACAGCTTTTTCTTTGGTGCCATCCCTAACCCTAGGCTGATTTACCTGGCTAGGGCTAGGGTTAGGGTTACGCCTAGGGTTAGGGTTTTTTAAATGAGAAAGGCTTGAGCTCCAGACACAATTCAACTGGCAAACGCATCCCAAGGGGATCGAAATAGTGCCACAACATGGCTGCCTGCGCACATTTTTCCTTGGGACCGTCCCTAACCCTAGGCTGATTGACCAGTTTAGGGCTTAGGCTTACGCCTAGGGTAAGGGTTTTTTAATCCAGAAAGCCCTGAGCTCCAGGCACACTGCAACTGCATAAGGTATCCCAAGGGGAGTGCAAAAGTGCCACAAGATCCCTGCCTCCACAGCTTTTTCTTGGTGCCATCCCTAACCCTAGGCTGATTTACCTGCCTAGGGCTAGGGTTAGGGTTACGCCTAGGGTTAGGGTTTTTTAAATGAGAAAGGCTTGAGCTCCAGACACAATTCAGCAAGCAAAGGCATCCAAAGGGGATCGAAAAAGTGCCACAACATGGCTGCCTCCGCACATTTTTCCTTGGGACCGTCCCTAACCCTAGGCTGATTGACCAGTTTAGGGCTTAGGCTTACGCCTAGGGTAAGGGTTTTTTAATCCAGAAAGCCCTGAGCTCCAGGCACACTGCAACTGCAAAAGGTATCCCAAGGGGAGTGCAAAAGCGCCACAACATCGCTGCCTCCACAGCTTTTTCTTTGGTGCCATCCCTAACCCTAGGCTGATTTACCTGGCTAGGGCTAGGGTTAGGGTTACGCCTAGGGTTAGGGTTTTTTAAATGAGAAAGGCTTGAGCTCCAGACACAATTCAACTGGCAAACGCATCCCAAGGGGATCGAAATAGTGCCACAACATGGCTGCCTGCGCACATTTTTCCTTGGGACCGTCCCTAACCCCAGGCTGATTGACCAGTTTAGGGCTTAGGCTTACGCCTAGGGTAAGGGTTTTTTAATCCAGAAAGCCCTGAGCTCCAGGCACACTGCAACTGCAAAAGGTATCCCAAGGGCAGCGCAAAAGTGCCACAACATCGCTGCCTCCACAGCTTTTTCTTTGGTGCCATCCCTAACCCTAGGCTGATTTACCTGGCTAGGGCTAGGGTTATGGTTACGCCTAGGGTTAGGGTTTTTTAAATGAGAAAGGCTTGAGCTCCAGACACAATTCAGCTGGCAAAGGCATCCCAAGGGGATCGAAAAAGTGCCACAACATGGCTGCCTCCGCACATTTTTCCTTGGGACCGTCCCTAACCCTAGGCTGATTGACCAGTTTAGGGCTTAGGCTTACGCCTAGGGTAAGGGTTTTTTAATCCAGAAAGCCCTGAGCTCCAGGCACACTGCAACTGCATAAGGTATCCCAAGGGGAGCGCAAAAGTGCCACAACATCGCTGCCTCCACAGCTTTTTCTTTGGTGCTATCCCTAACCCTAGGCTGATTTACCTGGCTAGGGCTAGGGTTAGGGTTACGCCTAGGGTTAGGGTTTTTTAAATGAGAAAGGCTTGAGCTCCAGACACAATTCAGCTGGCAAAGGCATCCCAAGGGGATCGAAAAAGTGCCACAACATGGCTGCCTGCGCACATTTTTCCTTGGGACCGTCCCTAACCCTAGGCTGATTGACCAGTTTAGGGCTTAGGCTTACGCCTAGGGTAAGGGTTTTTTAATCCAGAAAGCCCTGAGCTCCAGGCACACTGCAACTGCAAAAGGTATCCCAAGGGGAGCGCAAAAGCGCCACAACATCGCTGCCTCCACAGCTTTTTCTTTGGTGCCATCCCTAACCCTAGGCTGATTTACCTGCGTAGGGCTAGGGTTAGGGTTACGCCTAGGGTTAGGGTTTTTTAAATGAGAAAGGCTTGAGCTCCAGACACAATTCAGCTGGCAAAGGCATCCCAAGGGGATCGAAAAAGTGCCACAACATGGCTGCCTCCGCACATTTTTCCTAGGGACCGTCCCTTACCCTAGGCTGATTGACCAGTTTAGGGCTTAGGCTTACGCCTAGGGTAAGGGTTTTTTAATCCAGAAAGCCCTGAGCTCCAGGCACACTGCAACTGCAAAAGATATCCCAAGGGGAGCGCAAAAGCGCCACAACATCGCTGCCTCCACAGCTTTTTCTTTGGTGCTATTCCTAACCCTAGGCTGATTTACCTGCGTAGGGCTAGGGTTAGGGTTACGCCTAGGGTTAGGGTTTTTTAAATGAGAAAGGCTTGAGCTCCAGACACAATTCAGCTGGCAAAGGCATCCCAAGGGGATCGAAAAAGTGCCACAACATGGCTGCCTCCGCACATTTTTCCTTGGGACCGTCCCTAACCCTAGGCTGATTGACCAGTTTAGGGCTTAGGCTTACGCCTAGGGTAAGGGTTTTTTAATCCAGAAAGCCCTGAGCTCCAGGCACACTGCAACTGCAAAAGGTATCCCAAGGGGAGCGCAAAAGCGCCACAACATCGCTGCCTCCACAGCTTTTTCTTTGGTGCCATCCCTAACCCGAGGCTGATTTACCTGGCTAGGGCTAGGGTTAGGGTTACGCCTAGGGTTAGGGTTTTTTAAATGAGAAAGGCTTGAGCTCCAGACACAATTCAGCTGGCAAAGGCATCCCAAGGGGATCGAAAAAGTGCCACAACATGGCTGCCTCCGCACATTTTTCCTTGGGACCGTCCCTAACCCTAGGCTGATTGACCAGTTTAGGGCTTAGGCTTACGCCTAGGGTAAGGGTTTTTTAATCCAGAAAGCCCTGAGCTCCAGGCACACTGCAACTGCAAAAGGTATCCCAAGGGGAGCGCAAAAGCGCCACAACATCGCTGCCTCCACAGCTTTTTCTTTGGTGCCATCCCTAACCCTAGGCTGATTTACCTGCGTAGGGCTAGGGTTAGGGTTACGCCTAGGGTTAGGGTTTTTTAAATGAGAAAGGCTTGAGCTCCAGACACAATTCAGCTGGCAAAGGCATCCCAAGGGGATCGAAAAAGTGCCACAACATGGCTGCCTCCGCACATTTTTCCTAGGGACCGTCCCTAACCTTAGGCTGATTGACCAGTTTAGGGCTTAGGCTTACGCCTAGGGTAAGGGTTTTTTAATCCAGAAAGCCCTGAGCTCCAGGCACACTGCAACTGCAAAAGATATCCCGAGGGGAGCGCAAAAGCGCCACAACATCGCTGCCTCCACAGCTTTTTCTTTGGTGCTATTCCTAACCCTAGGCTGATTTACCTGCGTAGGGCTAGGGTTAGGGTTACGCCTAGGGTTAGGGTTTTTTAAATGAGAAAGGCTTGAGCTCCAGACACAATTCAGCTGGCAAAGGCATCCCAAGGGGATCGAAAAAAGTGCCACAACATGGCTGCCTCCGCACATTTTTCCTTGGGACCGTCCCTAACCCTAGGCTGATTGACCAGTTTAGGGCTTAGGCTTACGCCTAGGGTAAGGGTTTTTTAATCCAGAAAGCCCTGAGCTCCAGGCACACTGCAACTGCAAAAGGTATCCCAAGGGGAGCGCAAAAGCGCCACAACATCGCTGCCTCCACAGCTTTTTCTTTGGTGCCATCCCTAACCCGAGGCTGATTTACCTGGCTAGGGCTAGGGTTAGGGTTACGCCTAGGGTTAGGGTTTTTTAAATGAGAAAGGCTTGAGCTCCAGACACAATTCAGCTGGCAAAGGCATCCCAAGGGGATCGAAAAAGTGCCACAACATGGCTGCCTCCGCACATTTTTCCTTGGGACCGTCCCTAACCCTAGGCTGATTGACCAGTTTAGGGCTTAGGCTTACGCCTAGGGTAAGGGTTTTTTAATCCAGAAAGCCCTGAGCTCCAGGCACACTGCAACTGCAAAAGGTATCCCAAGGGGAGCGCAAAAGCGCCACAACATCGCTGCCTCCACAGCTTTTTCTTTGGTGCTATCCCTAACCCTAGGCTGATTTACCTGGCTAGGGCTAGGGTTAGGGTTACGCCTAGGGTTAGGGTTTTTTAAATGAGAAAGGCTTGAGCTCCAGACACAATTCAGCTGGCAAAGGCATCCCAAGGGGATCGAAAAAGTGCCACAACATGGCTGCCTGCGCACATTTTTCCTTGGGACCGTCCCTAACCCTAGGCTGATTGACCAGTTTAGGGCTTAGGCTTACGCCTAGGGTAAGGGTTTTTTAATCCAGAACGCCCTGAGCTCCAGGCACACTGCAACTGCAAAAGGTATCCCAAGGGGAGTGCAAAAGTGCCACAACATCGCTGCCTCCACAGCTTTTTCTTTGGTGCCATCCCTAACCCTAGGCTGATTTACCTGGCTAGGGCTAGGGTTAGGGTAACGCCTAGGGTTAGGGTTTTTTAAATGAGAAAGGTTTGAGCTCCAGACACAATTCAGCTGGCAAAGGCATCCCAAGGGGATCGAAAAAGTGTCAAAATATTGCTGCCTCCGCACATTTTTCCTTGGGACCGTCCCTAACCCTAGGCTGATTGACCAGTTTAGGGCTTAGGCTTACGCCTAGGGTAAGGGTTTTTTAATCCAGAAAGCCCTGAGCTCCAGGCACACTGCAACTGCAAAAGGTATCCCAAGGGGAGCGCAAAAGCGCCACAACATCGCTGCCTCCACAGCTTTTTCTTTGGTGCCATCCCTAACCCTAGGCTGATTTACCTGGCTAGGGCTAGGGTTAGGGTTACGCCTAGGGTTAGGGTTTTTTAAATGAGAAAGGCTTGAGCTCCAGACACAATTCAGCAGGCAAAGGCATCCCAAGGGGATTAAAAAACTGCCACAACATGGCTGGCTCCGCACAGTTTTCCTTGGGACCATCCCTAACCCTAGGCTGATTGACCAGTTTAGGGCTTAGGCTTACGCCTAGGGTAAGGGTTTTTTAATCCAGAAAGCCCTGAGCTCCAGGCACACTGCAACTGCAAAAGGTATCCCAAGGGGAGCGCAAAAGCGCCACAACATCGCTGCCTCCACAGCTTTTTCTTTGGTGCCATCCCTAACCCTAGGCTGATTTACCTGGCTAGGGCTAGGGTTAGGGTTACGCCTAGGGTTAGGGTTTTTTAAATGAGAAAGGCTTGAGCTCCAGACACAATTCAACTGGCAAAGGCATCCCAAGGGGATCGAAAAAGTGCCACAACATGGCTGCCTCCGCACATTTTTCCTTGGGACCGTCCCTAACCCTAGGCTGATTGACCAGTTTAGGGCTTAGGCTTACGCCTAGGGTAAGGGTTTTTTAATCCAGAACGCCCTGAGCTCCAGGCACACTGCAACTGCAAAAGGTATCCCAAGGGGAGCGCAAAAGTGCCACAACATCGCTGCCTCCACAGCTTTTTCTTTGGTGCCATCCCTAACCCTAGGCTGATTTACCTGCGTAGGGCTAGGGTTAGGGTTACGCCTAGGGTTAGGGTTTTTTAAATGAGAAAGGCTTGAGCTCCAGACACAATTCATCTGGCAAAGGCATCCCAAGGGTATCGAAATAGTGCCACAACATGGCTGCCTCCGCACATTTTTCCTTGGGACCGTCCCTAACCCTAGGCTGATTGACCAGTTTAGGGCTTAAACTTACGCCTAGGGTAAGGGTTTTTTAATCCAGAAAGCCCTGAGCTCCAGGCACACTGCAACTGCAAAAGGTATCCCAAGGGGAGCGCAAAAGTGCCACAACATTGCTGCCTCCACAGCTTTTTCTTTGGTGCCATCCCTAACCCTAGGCTGATTTACCTGCGTAGGGCTAGGGTTAGGGTTACGCCTAGGTTTAGGGTTTTTTAAATGAGAAAGGCTTGAGCTCCAGACACAATTCAGCTGGCAAAGGCATCCCAAGGGGATCGAAAAAGTGCCACAACATGGCTGCCTCCGCACATTTTTCCTTGGGACCGTCCCTAACCCTAGGCTGATTGACCAGTTTAGGGCTTAGGCTTACGCCTAGGGTAAGGGTTTTTTAATCCAGAAAGCCCTGAGCTCCAGGCACACTGCAACTGCAAAAGGTATCCCAAGGGGAGCGCAAAAGTGCCACAACATCGCTGCCTCCACAGCTTTTTCTTTGGTGCCATCCCTAACCCGAGGCTGATTTACCTGGCTAGGGCTAGGGTTAGGGTTACGCCTAGGGTTAGGGTTTTTTAAATGAGAAAGGCTTGAGCTCCAGACACAATTCAGCTGGCAAAGGCATCCCAAGGGGATCGAAAAAGTGCCACAACATGGCTGCCTCCGCACATTTTTCCTTGGGACCATCCCTAACCCTAGGCTGATTGACCAGTTTAGGGCTTAGGCTTACGCCTAGGGTAAGGGTTTTTTAATCCAGAAAGCCCTGAGCTCCAGGCACACTGCAACTGCAAAAGGTATCCCAAGGGGAGCGCAAAAGTGCCACAACATCGCTGCCTCCACAGCTTTTTCTTTGGTGCTATCCCTAACCCTAGGCTGATTTACCTGGCTAGGGCTAGGGTTAGGGTTACGCCTAGGGTTAGGGTTTTTTAAATGAGAAAGGCTTGAGCTCCAGACACAATTCAGCAGGCAAAGGCATCCCAAGGGGATCGAAAAAGTGCCACAACATGGCTGCCTCCGCACATTTTTCCTTGGGATGTCCCTAACCCTAGGCTGGTTGACCAGTTTAGGGCTTAGGCTTACGCCTAGGGTAAGGGTTTTTTAATCCAGAAAGCCCTGAGCTGCAGGCACACAGCAACTGCATAAGGTATCCCAAGGGGAGCACAAAAGTGCCACAACATCGCTGCCTCCACAGCTTTTTCTTTGGAGCCATCCCTAACCCTAGGCTGATTTACCTGGCTAGGGCTAGGGTTAGGGTTACGCCTAGGGTTAGGGTTTTTTAAGTGAGAAAGGCTTGAGCTCCAGACACAATTCAGCTGGCAAAGGCATCCCAAGGGGATCGAAATAGTGCCACAACATGGCTGCCTCCGCACATTTTTCCTTGGGACCGTCCCTAACCCTAGGCTGATTGACCAGTTTATGGGTAAAGGTTATGCGTAGGGTAAGGGTTTTTTAATCCAGAAAGCCCTGAGCTCCAGGCACACTGCAACTGCAAAAGGTATCCCAAGGGGAGCGCAAAAGCGCCACAACATCGCTGCCTCCACAGCTTTTTCTTTGGTGCCATCCCTAACCCTAGGCTGATTTACCTGGCTAGGGCTAGGGTTAGGGTTACGCCTAGGGTTAGGGTTTTTTAAATGAGAAAGGCTTGAGCTCCAGACACAATTCAGCAGGCAAAGGCATCCCAAGGGGATCGAAAAAGTGCCACAACATGGCTGCCTCCGCACATTTTTCCTTGGGACCGTCCCTAACCCTAGGCTGATTGACCAGTTTAGGGCTTAGGCTTACGCCTAGGGTAAGGGTTTTTTAATCCAGAAAGCCCTGAGCTCCAGGCACACTGCAACTGCAAAAGGTATCCCAAGGGGAGCGCAAAAGTGCCACAACATCGCTGCCTCCACAGCTTTTTCTTTGGTGCCATCCCTAACCCGAGGCTGATTTACCTGGCTAGGGCTAGGGTTAGGGTTACGCCTAGGGTTAGGGTTTTTTAAATGAGAAAGGCTTGAGCTCCAGACACAATTCAGCTGGCAAAGGCATCCCAAGGGGATCGAAAAAGTGCCACAACATGGCTGCCTCCGCACATTTTTCCTTGGGACCGTCCCTAACCCTAGGCTGATTGACCAGTTTAGGGCTTAGGCTTACGCCTAGGGTAAGGGTTTTTTAATCCAGAAAGCCCTGAGCTCCAGGCACACTGCAACTGCAAAAGGTATCCCAAGGGGAGCGCAAAAGCGCCACAACATCGCTGCCTCCACAGCTTTTTCTTTGGTGCCATCCCTAACCCTAGGCTGATTTACCTGCGTAGGGCTAGGGTTAGGGTTACGCCTAGGGTTAGGGTTTTTTAAATGAGAAAGGCTTGAGCTCCAGACACAATTCAGCTGGCAAAGGCATCCCAAGGGGATCGAAATAGTGCCACAACATGGCTGCCTCCGCACATTTTTCCTTGGGACCGTCCCTAACCCTAGGCTGATTGACCAGTTTAGGGCTTAAACTTACGCCTAGGGTAAGGGTTTTTTAATCCAGAAAGCCCTGAGCTCCAGGCACACTGCAACTGCAAAAGGTATCCCAAGGGGAGCGCAAAAGTGCCACAACATCGCTGCCTCCACAGCTTTTTCTTTGGTGCCATCCCTAACCCGAGGCTGATTTACCTGGCTAGGGCTAGGGTTAGGGTTACGCCTAGGGTTAGGGTTTTTTAAATGAGAAAGGCTTGAGCTCCAGACACAATTCAGCTGGCAAAGGCATCCCAAGGGGATCGAAAAAGTGCCACAACATGGCTGCCTCCGCACATTTTTCCTTGGGACCGTCCCTAACCCTAGGCTGATTGACCAGTTTAGGGCTTAGGCTTACGCCTAGGGTAAGGGTTTTTTAATCCAGAAAGCCCTGAGCTCCAGGCACACTGCAACTGCAAAAGGTATCCCAAGGGGAGCGCAAAAGCGCCACAACATCGCTGCCTCCACAGCTTTTTCTTTGGTGCCATCCCTAACCCTAGGCTGATTTACCTGCCTAGGGCTAGGGTTAGGGTTACGCCTAGGGTTAGGGTTTTTTAAATGAGAAAGGCTTGAGCTCCAGACACAATTCAGCAGGCAAAGGCATCCCAAGGGGATCGAAAAAGTGCCACAACATGGCTGCCTCCGCACATTTTTCCTTGGGACCGTCCCTAACCCTAGGCTGATTGACCAGTTTAGGGCTTAGGCTTACGCCTAGGGTATGGGTTTTTTAATCCAGAAAGCCCTGAGCTCCAGGCACACTGCAACTGCAAAAGGTATCCCAAGGGGAGCGCAAAAGTGCCACAACATCGCTGCCTCCACAGCTTTTTCTTTGGTGCCATCCCTAACCCGAGGCTGATTTACCTGGCTAGGGCTAGGGTTAGGGTTACGCCTAGGGTTAGGGTTTTTTAAATGAGAAAGGCTTGAGCTCCAGACACAATTCAGCTGGCAAAGGCATCCCAAGGGGATCGAAAAAGTGCCACAACATGGCTGCCTCCGCACATTTTTCCTTGGGACCGTCCCTAACCCTAGGCTGATTGACCAGTTTAGGGCTTAGGCTTACGCCTAGGGTAAGGGTTTTTTAATCCAGAAAGCCCTGAGCTCCAGGCACACTGCAACTGCAAAAGATATCCCGAGGGGAGCGCAAAAGCGCCACAACATCGCTGCCTCCACAGCTTTTTCTTTGGTGCCATCCCTAACCCTAGGCTGATTTACCTGGCTAGGGCAAGGGTTAGGGTTTCGCCTAGGGTTAGGGTTTTTTAAGTGAGAAAGGCTTGAGCTCCAGACACAATTCAGCTGGCAAAGGCATCCCAAGGGGATCGAAAAAGTGCCACAACATGGCTGCCTCCGCACATTTTTCCTTGGGACGGTCCCTAACCCTAGGCTGATTGACCAGTTTAGGGCTTAGGCTTACGCCTAGGGTAAGGGTTTTTTAATCCAGAAAGCCCTGAGCTCCAGGCACACTGCAACTGCAAAAGGTATCCCAAGGGGAGCGCAAAAGTGCCACAACATCGCTGCCTCCACAGCTTTTTCTTTGGTGCTATCCCTAACCCTAGGCTGATTTACCTGGCTAGGGCTAGGGTTAGGGTTACGCCTAGGGTTAGGGTTTTTTAAATGAGAAAGGCTTGAGCTCCAGACACAATTCAGCAGGCAAAGGCATCCCAAGGGGATCGAAAAAGTGCCACAACATGGCTGCCTCCGCACATTTTTCCTTGGGACCGTCCCTAACGCTAGGCTGGTTGACCAGTTTAGGGCTTAGGCTTACGCCTAGGGTAAGGGTTTTTTAATCCAGAAAGCCCTGAGCTGCAGGCACACAGCAACTGCATAAGGTATCCCAAGGGGAGCACAAAAGTGCCACAACATCGCTGCCTCCACAGCTTTTTCTTTGGAGCCATCCCTAACCCTAGGCTGATTTACCTGGCTAGGGCTAGGGTTAGGGTTACGCCTAGGGTTAGGGTTTTTTAAGTGAGAAAGGCTTGAGCTCCAGACACAATTCAGCTGGCAAAGGCATCCCAAGGGGATCGAAAAAGTGCCACAACATGGCTGCCTCCGCACATTTTTCCTTGGGACCGTCCCTAACCCTAGGCTGCATGACCAGTTTAGGGCTTAGGCTTACGCCTAGGGTAAGGGTTTTTTAATCCAGAAAGCCCTGAGCTCCAGGCACACTGCAACTGCAAAAGATATCCCAAGGGGAGCGCAAAAGCGCCACAACATCGCTGCCTCCACAGCTTTTTCTTTTGTGCTATCCCTAACCCTAGGCTGATTTACCTGGCTAGGGCTAGGGTTAGGGTTACGCCTAGGGTTAGGGTTTTTTAAATGAGAAAGGCTTGAGCTCCAGACACAATTCAGCTGGCAAAGGCATCCCAAGGGGATCGAAAAAGTGCCACAACATGGCTGCCTCTGCACATTTTTCCTTGGGACCGTCCCTAACCCTAGGCTGCATGACCAGTTTAGGGCTTAGGCTTACGCCTAGGGTAAGGGTTTTTTAATCCAGAAAGCCCTGAGCTCCAGGCACACTGCAACTGCAAAAGGTATCCCAAGGGGAGCGCAAAAGCGCCACAACATCGCTGCCTCCACAGCTTTTTCTTTGGTGCCATCCCTAACCCGAGGCTGATTTACCTGGCTAGGGCTAGGGTTAGGGTTACGCCTAGGGTTAGGGTTTTTTAAATGAGAAAGGCTTGAGCTCCAGACACAATTCAGCTGGCAAAGGCATCCCAAGGAGATCGAAAAAGTGCCACAACATGGCTGCCTCCGCACATTTTTCCTTGGGACCGTCCCTAACCCTAGGCTGCATGACCAGTTTAGGGCTTAGGCTTACGCCTAGGGTAAGGGTTTTTTAATCCAGAAAGCCCTGAGCTCCAGGCACACTGCAACTGCAAAAGGTATCCCAAGGGGAGCGCAAAAGCGCCACAACATCGCTGCCTCCACAGCTTTTTCTTTGGTGCCATCCCTAACCCTAGGCTGATTTACCTGCCTAGGGCTAGGGTTAGGGTTACGCCTAGGGTTAGGGTTTTTTAAATGAGAAAGGCTTGAGCTCCAGACACAATTCAGCAGGCAAAGGCATCCCAAGGGGATCGAAAAAGTGCCACAACATGGCTGCCTCCGCACATTTTTCCTTGGGACCGTCCCTAACCCTAGGCTGCATGACCAGTTTAGGGCTTAGGCTTACGCCTAGGGTAAGGGTTTTTTAATCCAGAAAGCCCTGAGCTCCAGGCACACTGCAACTGCAAAAGGTATCCCAAGGGGAGCGCAAAAGTGCCACAACATCGCTGCCTCCACAGCTTTTTCTTTGGTGCCATCCCTAACCCTAGGCTGATTTACCTGGCTAGGGCTAGGGTTATGGTTACGCTTAGGGTTAGGGTTTTTTAAATGAGAAAGGCTTGAGCTCCAGACACAATTCAGCTGGCAAAGGCATCCCAAGGGGATCGAAAAAGTGCCACAACATGGCTGCCTCCGCACATTTTTCCTTGGGACCGTCCCTAACCCTAGGCTGATTGACCAGTTTAGGGCTTAGGCTTACGCCTAGGATAAGGGTTTTTTAATCCAGAAAGCCCTGAGCTCCAGGCACACTGCAACTGCAAAAGGTATCCCAAGGGGAGCGCAAAAGTGCCACAACATCGCTGCCTCCACAGCTTTTTCTTTGGTGCCATCCCTAACCCTAGGCTGATTTACCTGCGTAGGGCTAGGGTTAGGGTTACGCCTAGGGTTAGGGTTTTTTAAATGAGAAAGGCTTGAGCTCCAGACACAATTCAGCTGGCAAAGGCATCCCAAGGGGATCGAAAAAGTGCCACAACATGGCTGCCTCCGCACATTTTTCCTTGGGACCGTCCCTAACCCTAGGCTGATTGACCAGTTTAGGGCTTAGGCTTACGCCTAGGGTAAGGGTTTTTTAATCCAGAAAGCCCTGAGCTCCAGGCACACTGCAACTGCAAAAGGTATCCCAAGGGGAGCGCAAAAGCGCCACAACATCGCTGCCTCCACAGTTTTTTCTTTGGTGCTATCCCTAACCCTAGGCTGATTTACCTGGCTAGGGCTAGGGTTAGGGTTACGCCTAGGGTTAGGGTTTTTTAAATGAGAAAGGCTTGAGCTCCAGACACAATTCAGCTGGCAAAGGCATCCCAAGGGGATCGAAAAAGTGCCACAACATGGCTGCCTCCGCACATTTTTCCTTGGGACCGTCCCTAACCCTAGGCTGATTGACCAGTTTAGGGCTTAGGCTTACGCCTAGGGTAAGGGTTTTTTAATCCAGAACGCCCTGAGCTACAGGCACACTGCAACTGCAAAAGGTATCCCAAGGGGAGTGCAAAAGTGCCTCAACATCGCTGCCTCCACAGCTTTTTCTTTGGTGCCATCCCTAACCCTAGGCTGATTTACCTGGCTAGGGCTAGGGTTAGGGTAACGCCTAGGGTTAGGGTTTTTTAAATGAGAAAGGTTTGAGCTCCAGACACAATTCAGCTGGCAAAGGCATCCCAAGGGGATCGAAAAAGTGTCAAAACATTGCTGCCTCCGCACATTTTTCCTTGAGACCGTCCCTAACCCTAGGCTGATTGACCAGTTTAGGGCTTAGGCTTACCCCTAGGGTAAGGGTTTTTTAATCCAGAAAGCCCTGAGCTCCAGGCAGACTGCAACTGCAAAAGGTGTCCCAAGGGGAGTGGAAAAGTGCCACAAGATCCCTGCCTCCACAGCTTTTTCTTGGTGCCATCCCTAACCCTAGGCTGATTTACCTGTCTAGGGCTAGGGTTAGGGTTACGCCTAGGGTTAGGGTTTTTTAAATGAGAAAGGCTTGAGCTCCAGACACAATTCAACTGGCAAAGGCATCCCAAGGGGATCGAAATAGTGCCACAACATGGCTGCCTGCGCACATTTTTCCTTGGGACCGTCCCTAACCCTAGGCTGATTGACCAGTTTAGGGCTTAGGCTTACGCCTAGGGTAAGGGTTTTTTAATCCAGAAAGCCCTGAGCTCCAGGCACACTGCAACTGCAAAAGGCATCCCAAGGGGAGCGCAAAAGTGCCACAACATCGCTGCCTCCACAGCTTTTTCTTTGGTGCCATCCCTAACCCTAGGCTGATTTACCTGCGTAGGGCTAGGGTTAGGGTTACGCCTAGGGTTAGGGTTTTTTAAATGAGAAAGGCTTGAGCTCCAGACACAATTCAGCTGGCAAAGGCATCCCAAGGGGATCGAAAAAGTGCCACAACATGGCTGCCTCCGCACATTTTTCCTTGGGACCGTCCCTAACCCTAGGCTGATTGACCAGTTTAGGGCTTAAACTTACGCCTAGGGTAAGGGTTTTTTAATCCAGAAAGCCCTGAGCTCCAGGCATACTGCAACTGCAAAAGGTATCCCAAGGGGAGCGCAAAAGTGCCACAACATCGCTGCCTCCACAGCTTTTTCTTTGGTGCCATCCCTAACCCTAGGCTGATTTACCTGCGTAGGGCTAGGGTTAGGGTTACGCCTAGGGTTAGGGTTTTTTAAATGAGAAAGGCTTGAGCTCCAGACACAATTCAGCTGGCAAAGGCATCCCAAGGGGATCGAAAAAGTGCCACAACATGGCTGCCTCCGCACATTTTTCCTTGGGACCGTCCCTAACCCTAGGCTGATTGACCAGTTTAGGGCTTAGGCTTACGCCTAGGGTAAGGGTTTTTTAATCCAGAAAGCCCTGAGCTCCAGGCACACTGCAACTGCAAAAGGTATCCCAAGGGGAGCGCAAAAGCACCACAACATCGCTGCCTCCACAGCTTTTTCTTTGGTGCCATCCCTAACCCTAGGCTGATTTACCTGGCTAGGGCTAGGGTTAGGGTTACGCCTAGGGTTAGGGTTTTTTAAATGAGAAAGGCTTGAGCTCCAGACACAATTCAGCAGGCAAAGGCATCCCAAGGGGATCGAAAAAGTGCCACAACATGGCTGCCTCCGCACATTTTTCCTTGGGACCGTCCCTAACCCTAGGCTGATTGACCAGTTTAGGGCTTAGGCTTACGCCTAGGGTAAGGGTTTTTTAATCCAGAAAGCCCTGAGCTCCAGGCACACTGCAACTGCAAAAGGTATCCCAAGGGGAGCGCAAAAGTGCCACAACATCGCTGCCTCCACAGCTTTTTCTTTGGTGCCATCCCTAACCCGAGGCTGATTTACCTGGCTAGGGCTAGGGTTAGGGTTACGCCTAGGGTTAGGGTTTTTTAAATGAGAAAGGCTTGAGCTCCAGACACAATTCAGCTGGCAAAGGCATCCCAAGGGGATCGAAAAAGTGCCACAACATGGCTGCCTCCGCACATTTTTCCTTGGGACCGTCCCTAACCCTAGGCTGATTGACCAGTTTAGGGCTTAGGCTTACGCCTAGGGTAAGGGTTTTTTAATCCAGAAAGCCCTGAGCTCCAGGCACACTGCAACTGCAAAAGGTATCCCAAGGGGAGCGCAAAAGCGCCACAACATCGCTGCCTCCACAGCTTTTTCTTTGGTGCCATCCCTAACCCTAGGCTGATTTACCTGGCTAGGGCAAGGGTTAGGGTTACGCCTAGGGTTAGGGTTTTTTAAGTGAGAAAGGCTTGAGCTCCAGACACAATTCAGCTGGCAAAGGCATCCCAAGGGGATCGAAAAAGTGCCACAACATGGCTGCCTCCGCACATTTTTCCTTGGGACCGTCCCTAACCCTAGGCTGATTGACCAGTTTAGGGCTTAGGCTTACGCCTAGGGTAAGGGTTTTTTAATCCAGAAAGCCCTGAGCTCCAGGCACACTGCAACTGCAAAAGGTATCCCAAGGGGAGCGCAAAAGTGCCACAACATCGCTGCCTCCACAGCTTTTTCTTTGGTGCTATCCCTAACCCTAGGCTGATTTACCTGGCTAGGGCTAGGGTTAGGGTTACGCCTAGGGTTAGGGTTTTTTAAATGAGAAAGGCTTGAGCTCCAGACACAATTCAGCAGGCAAAGGCATCCCAAGGGGATCGAAAAAGTGCCACAACATGGCTGCCTCCGCACATTTTTCCTTGGGACCGTCCCTAACCCTAGGCTGGTTGACCAGTTTAGGGCTTAGGCTTACGCCTAGGGTAAGGGTTTTTTAATCCAGAAAGCCCTGAGCTGCAGGCACACAGCAACTGCATAAGGTATCCCAAGGGGAGCACAAAAGTGCCACAACATCGCTGCCTCCACAGCTTTTTCTTTGGTGCCATCCCTAACCCTAGGCTGATTTACCTGGCTAGGGCTAGGGTTAGGGTTACGCCTAGGGTTAGGGTTTTTTAAATGAGAAAGGCTTGAGCTCCAGACACAATTCAGCAGGCAAAGGCATCCCAAGGGGATCGAAAAAGTGCCACAACATGGCTGCCTCCGCACATTTTTCCTTGGGACCGTCCCTAACCCTAGGCTGATTGACCAGTTTAGGGCTTAGGCTTACGCCTAGGGTAAGGGTTTTTTAATCCAGAAAGCCCTGAGCTCCAGGCACACTGCAACTGCAAAAGATATCCCAAGGGGAGCGCAAAAGCGCCACAACATCGCTGCCTCCACAGCTTTTTCTTTTGTGCTATCCCTAACCCTAGGCTGATTTACCTGCCTAGGGCTAGGGTTAGGGTTACGCCTAGGGTTAGGGTTTTTTAAATGAGAAAGGCTTGAGCTCCAGACACAATTCAGCAGGCAAAGGCATCCCAAGGGGATCGAAAAAGTGCCACAACATGGCTGCCTCCGCACATTTTTCCTTGGGACCGTCCCTAACCCTAGGCTGATTGACCAGTTTAGGGCTTAGGCTTACGCCTAGGGTAAGGGTTTTTTAATCCAGAAAGCCCTAAACTCAAGGCACACTGCAACTGCAAAAGGTATCCCAAGGGGAGCGCAAAAGTGCCACAACATCGCTGCCTCCACAGCTTTTTCTTTGGTGCCATCCCTAACCCTAGGCTGATTTACCTGGCTAGGGCTAGGGTTAGGGTTACGCCTAGGGTTAGGGTTTTTTAAATGAGAAAGGCTTGAGCTCCAGACACAATTCAGCTGGCAAAGGCATCCCAAGGGGATCGAAAAAGTGCCACAACATGGCTGCCTCCGCACATTTTTCCTTGGGACCGTCCCTAACCCTAGGCTGATTGACCAGTTTAGGGCTTAGGCTTACGCCTAGGGTAAGGGTTTTTTAATCCAGAAAGCCCTGAGCTCCAGGCACACTGACTCTGCAAAAGGTATCCCAAGGGGAGCGCAAAAGCGCCACAACATCGCTGCCTCCACAGCTTTTTCTTTGGTGCCATCCCTAACCCGAGGCTGATTTACCTGGCTAGGGCTAGGGTTAGGGTTACGCCTAGGGTTAGGGTTTTTTAAATGAGAAAGGCTTGAGCTCCAGACACAATTCAGCTGGCAAAGGCATCCCAAGGGGATCGAAAAAGTGCCACAACATGGCTGCCTCCGCACATTTTTCCTTGGGACCGTCCCTAACCCTAGGCTGCATGACCAGTTTAGGGCTTAGGCTTACGCCTAGGGTAAGGGTTTTTTAATCCAGAAAGCCCTGAGCTCCAGGCACACTGCAACTGCAAAAGGTATCCCAAGGGGAGCGCAAAAGCGCCACAACATCGCTGCCTCCACAGCTTTTTCTTTGGTGCCATCCCTAACCCGAGGCTGATATACCTGGCTAGGGCTAGGGTTAGGGTTACGCCTAGGGTTAGGGTTTTTTAAATGAGAAAGGCTTGAGCTCCAGACACAATTCAGCTGGCAAAGGCATCCCCAGGGGATCGAAAAAGTGCCACAACATGGCTGCCTCCGCACATTTTTCCTTGGGACCGTCCCTAACCCTAGGCTGCTTGACCAGTTTAGGGCTTAGGCTTACGCCTAGGGTAAGGGTTTTTTAATCCAGAAAGCCCTGAGCTCCAGGCACACTGCAACTGCAAAAGGTATCCCAAGGGGAGCGCAAAAGCGCCACAACATCGCTGCCTCCACAGCTTTTTCTTTGGTGCCATCCCTAACCCTAGGCTGATTTACCTGCGTAGGGCTAGGGTTAGGGTTACGCCTAGGGTTAGGGTTTTTTAAATGAGAAAGGCTTGAGCTCCAGACACAATTCAGCTGGCAAAGGTATCCAAGGGGATCGAAAAAGTGCCACAACATGGCTGCCTCCGCACATTTTTCATTGGGACCATCCCTAACCCTAGGCTGATAGACCAGTTTAGGGCTTAGGCTTACGCCTAGGGTAAGGGTTTTTTAATCCAGAAAGCCCTGAGCTCCAGGCAGACTGCGACTGCAAAAGGTATCCCAAGGGGAGTGCAAAAGTGCCACAAGATCCCTGCCTCCACAGTTTTTTCCTTGGTGCCATCCCTAACCCTAGGCTGATTTACCTGTCTAGGGGTAGGGTTAGGGTTATGCCTAGGGTTAGGGTTTTTTAAATGAGAAAGGCTTGAGCTCCAGACACAATTCAACTGGCAAAGGCATCCCAAGGGGATTGAAAAAGTGCCACAACATGGCTGCCTCCGCACATTTTTCCTTGGGACCGTCCCTAACCCTAGGCTGATTGACCAGTTTAGGGCTTAGGCTTACGCCTAGGGTAAGGGTTTTTTAATCCAGAAAGCCCTGAGCTCCAGGAACACTGCAACTGCAAAAGGTATCCCAAGGGGAGCGCAAAAGCGCCACAACATCGCTGCCTCCACAGCTTTTTCTTTGGTGCCATCCCTAACCCTAGGCTGATTTACCGGCGTAGGGCTAGGGTTAGGGTTACGCCTAGGGTTAGGGTTTTTTAAGTGAGAAAGGCTTGAGCTCCAGACACAATTCAGCTGGCAAAGGCATCCCAAGGGGATCGAAAAAGTGCCACAACATGGCTGCCTCCGCACATTTTTCCTTGGGACCGTCCCTAACCCTAGGCTGATTGACCAGTTTAGGGCTTAGGCTTACGCCTAGGGTAAGGGTTTTTTAATCCAGAAAGCCCTGAGCTCCAGGCACACTGCAACTGCAAAAGATATCCCAAGGGGAGCGCAAAAGCGCCACAACATCGCTGCCTCCACAGCTTTTTCTTTTGTGCTATCCCTAACCCTAGGCTGATTTACCTGGCTAGGGCTAGGGTTAGGGTTACGCCTAGGGTTAGGGTTTTTTAAATGAGAAAGGCTTGAGCTCCAGACACAATTCAGCTGGCAAAGGCATCCCAAGGGGATCGAAAAAGTGCCACAACATGGCTGCCTCCGCACATTTTTCCTTGGGACCGTCCCTAACCCTAGGCTGCATGACCAGTTTAGGGCTTAGGCTTACGCCTAGGGTAAGGGTTTTTTAATCCAGAAAGCCCTGAGCTCCAGGCACACTGCAACTGCAAAAGGTATCCCAAGGGGAGCGCAAAAGCGCCACAACATCGCTGCCTCCACAGCTTTTTCTTTGGTGCCATCCCTAACCCTAGGCTGATTTACCTGCCTAGGGCTAGGGTTAGGGTTACGCCTAGGGTTAGGGTTTTTTAAATGAGAAAGGCTTGAGCTCCAGACACAATTCAGCAGGCAAAGGCATCCCAAGGGGATCGAAAAAGTGCCACAACATGGCTGCCTCCGCACATTTTTCCTTGGGACCGTCCCTAACCCTAGGCTGCATGACCAGTTTAGGGCTTAGGCTTACGCCTAGGGTAAGGGTTTTTTAATCCAGAAAGCCCTGAGCTCCAGGCACACTGCAACTGCAAAAGGTATCCCAAGGGGAGCGCAAAAGTGCCACAACATCGCTGCCTCCACAGCTTTTTCTTTGGTGCCATCCCTAACCCTAGGCTGATTTACCTGGCTAGGGCTAGGGTTATGGTTACGCTTAGGGTTAGGGTTTTTTAAATGAGAAAGGCTTGAGCTCCAGACACAATTCAGCTGGCAAAGGCATCCCAAGGGGATCGAAAAAGTGCCACAACATGGCTGCCTCCGCACATTTTTCCTTGGGACCGTCCCTAACCCTAGGCTGATTGACCAGTTTAGGGCTTAGGCTTACGCCTAGGGTAAGGGTTTTTTAATCCAGAAAGCCCTGAGCTCCAGGCACACTGCAACTGCAAAAGGTATCCCAAGGGGAGCGCAAAAGTGCCACAACATCGCAGCCTCCACAGCTTTTTCTTTGGTGCCATCCCTAACCCTAGGCTGATTTACCTGGCTAGGGCTAGGGTTAGGGTTACGCCTAGGGTTAGGGTTTTTTTAAATGAGAAAGGCTTGAGCTCCAGACACAATTCAGCAGGCAAAGGCATCCCAAGGGGTTTGAAAAAGTGCCACAACATGGCTGCCTCCGCACATTTTTCCTTGGGACCGTCCCTAACCCTAGGCTGATTGACCAGTTTAGGGCTTAGGCTTACGCCTAGGGTAAGGGTTTTTTAATCCAGAAAGCCCTGAGCTCCAGGCACACTGCAACTGCAAAAGGTATCCCAAGGGGAGCGCAAAAGCGCCACAACATCGCTGCCTCCACAGTTTTTTCTTTGGTGCTATCCCTAACCCTAGGCTGATTTACCTGGCTAGGGCTAGGGTTAGGGTTACGCCTAGGGTTAGGGTTTTTTAAATGAGAAAGGCTTGAGCTCCAGACACAATTCAGCTGGCAAAGGCATCCCAAGGGGATCGAAAAAGTGCCACAACATGGCTGCCTCCGCACATTTTTCCTTGGGACCGTCCCTAACCCTAGCCTGAATGACCAGTTTAGGGCTTAGGCTTACGCCTAGGGTAAGGGTTTTTTAATCCAGAACGCCCTGAGCTACAGGCACACTGCAACTGCAAAAGGTATCCCAAGGGGAGTGCAAAAGTGCCACAACATCGCTGCCTCCACAGCTTTTTCTTTGGTGCCATCCCTAACCCTAGGCTGATTTACCTGGCTGGGGCTAGGGTTAGGGTAACGCCTAGGGTTAGGGTTTTTTAAATGAGAAAGGTTTGAGCTCCAGACACAATTCAGCTGGCAAAGGCATCCCAAGGGGATCGAAAAAGTGTCAAAACATTGCTGCCTCCGCACATTTTTCCTTGAGACCGTCCCTAACCCTAGGCTGATTGACCAGTTTAGGGCTTAGGCTTACGCCTAGGGTAAGGGTTTTTTAATCCAGAAAGCCCTGAGCTCCAGGCACACTGCAACTGCAAAAGGTATCCCAAGGGGAGCGCAAAAGTGCCACAACATCGCTGCCTCCACAGCTTTTTCTTTGGTGCCATCCCTAACCCGAGGCTGATTTACCTGGCTAGGGCTAGGGTTAGGGTTACGCCTAGGGTTAGGGTTTTTTAAATGAGAAAGGCTTGAGCTCCAGACACAATTCAGCTGGCAAAGGCATCCCAAGGGGATCGAAAAAGTGCCACAACATGGCTGCCTCCGCACATTTTTCCTTGGGACCGTCCCTAACCCTAGGCTGATTGACCAGTTTAGGGCTTAGGCTTACGCCTAGGGTAAGGGTTTTTTAATCCAGAAAGCCCTGAGCTCCAGGCACACTGCAACTGCAAAAGGTATCCCAAGGGGAGCGCAAAAGCGCCACAACATCGCTGCCTCCACAGCTTTTTCTTTGGTGCCATCCCTAACCCTAGGCTGATTTACCTGGCTAGGGCAAGGGTTAGGGTTACGCCTAGGGTTAGGGTTTTTTAAGTGAGAAAGGCTTGAGCTCCAGACACAATTCAGCTGGCAAAGGCATCCCAAGGGGATCGAAAAAGTGCCACAACATGGCTGCCTCCGCACATTTTTCCTTGGGACCGTCCCTAACCCTAGGCTGATTGACCAGTTTAGGGCTTAGGCTTACGCCTAGGGTAAGGGTTTTTTAATCCAGAAAGCCCTGAGCTCCAGGCACACTGCAACTGCAAAAGGTATCCCAAGGGGAGCGCAAAAGTGCCACAACATCGCTGCCTCCACAGCTTTTTCTTTGGTGCTATCCCTAACCCTAGGCTGATTTACCTGGCTAGGGCTAGGGTTAGGGTTACGCCTAGGGTTAGGGTTTTTTTAAATGAGAAAGGCTTGAGCTCCAGACACAATTCAGCAGGCAAAGGCATCCCAAGGGGATCGAAAAAGTGCCACAACATGGCTGCCTCCGCACATTTTTCCTTGGGACCGTCCCTAACCCTAGGCTGGTTGACCAGTTTAGGGCTTAGGCTTACGCCTAGGGTAAGGGTTTTTTAATCCAGAAAGCCCTGAGCTGCAGGCACACAGCAACTGCATAAGGTATCCCAAGGGGAGCACAAAAGTGCCACAACATCGCTGCCTCCACAGCTTTTTCTTTGGAGCCATCCCTAACCCTAGGCTGATTTACCTGGCTAGGGCTAGGGTTAGGGTTACGCCTAGGGTTAGGGTTTTTTAAGTGAGAAAGGCTTGAGCTCCAGACACAATTCAGCTGGCAAAGGCATCCCAAGGGGATCGAAAAAGTGCCACAACATGGCTGCCTCCGCACATTTTTCCTTGGGACCGTCCCTAACCCTAGGCTGATTGACCAGTTTAGGGCTTAGGCTTACGCCTAGGGTAAGGGTTTTTTAATCCAGAAAGCCCTGAGCTCCAGGCACACTGCAACTGCAAAAGATATCCCAAGGGGAGCGCAAAAGCGCCACAACATCGCTGCCTCCACAGATTTTCTTTTGTGCTATCCCTAACCCTAGGCTGATTTACCTGGCTAGGGCTAGGGTTAGGGTAACGCCTAGGGTTAGGGTTTTTTAAATGAGAAAGGCTTGAGCTCCAGACACAATTCAGCTGGCAAAGGCATCCCAAGGGGATCGAAAAAGTGCCACAACATGGCTGCCTCCGCACATTTTTCCTTGGGACCGTCCCTAACCCTAGGCTGATTGACCAGTTTAGGGCTTAGGCTTACGCCTAGGGTAAGGGTTTTTTAATCCAGAAAGCCCTGAGCTCCAGGCACACTGCAACTGCAAAAGGTATCCCAAGGGGAGCGCAAAAGCGCCACAACATCGCTGCCTCCACAGCTTTTTCTTTGGTGCCATCCCTAACCCGAGGCTGATTTACCTGGCTAGGGCTAGGGTTAGGGTTACGCCTAGGGTTAGGGTTTTTTAAATGAGAAAGGCTTGAGCTCCAGACACAATTCAGCTGGCAAAGGCATCCCAAGGGGATCGAAAAAGTGCCACAACATGGCTGCCTCCGCACATTTTTCCTTGGGACCGTCCCTAACCCTAGGCTGCATGACCAGTTTAGGGCTTAGGCTTACGCCTAGGGTAAGGGTTTTTTAATCCAGAAAGCCCTGAGCTCCAGGCACACTGCAACTGCAAAAGGTATCCCAAGGGGAGCGCAAAAGTGCCACAACATCGCTGCCTCCACAGCTTTTTCTTTGGTGCCATCCCTAACCCTAGGCTGATTTACCTGGCTAGGGCTAGGGTTATGGTTACGCTTAGGGTTAGGGTTTTTTAAATGAGAAAGGCTTGAGCTCCAGACACAATTCAGCTGGCAAAGGCATCCCAAGGGGATCGAAAAAAGTGCCACAACATGGCTGCCTCCGCACATTTTTCCTTGGGACCGTCCCTAACCCTAGCCTGATTGACCAGTTTAGGGCTTAGGCTTACGCCTAGGGTAAGGGTTTGTTAATCCAGAAAGCCCTGAGCTCCAGGCACACTGCAACTGCAAAAGGTATCCCAAGGGGAGTGCAAAAGTGCCACAACATCGCTGCCTCCACAGCTTTTTCTTTGGTGCCATCCCTAACCCTAGGCTGATTTACCTGGCTAGGGCTAGGGTTAGGGTAACGCCTAGGGTTAGGGTTTTTTAAATGAGAAAGGTTTGAGCTCCAGACACAATTCAGCTGGCAAAGGCATCCCAAGGGGATCGAAAAAGTGTCAAAACATTGCTGCCTCCGCACATTTTTCCTTGAGACCGTCCCTAACCCTAGGCTGATTGACCAGTTTAGGGCTTAGGCTTACGCCTAGGGTAAGGGTTTTTTAATCCAGAAAGCCCTGAGCTCCAGGCACACTGCAACTGCAAAAGGTATCCCAAGGGGAGCACTAAAGCGCCACAACATCGCTGCCCCCACAGCTTTTTCTTTGGTGCCATCCCTAACCCTAGGCTGATTTACCTGGCTAGGGCTAGGGTTAGGGTTACGCCTAGGGTTAGGGTTTTTTAAATGAGAAAGGCTTGAGCTCCAGACACAATTCAGCAGGCAAAGGCATCCCAAGGGGATCGAAAAAGTGCCACAACATGGCTGCCTCCGCACATTTTTCCTTGGGACCGTCCCTAACCCTAGGCTGATTGACCAGTTTAGGGCTTAGGCTTACGCCTAGGGTAAGGGTTTTTTAATCCAGAAAGCCCTGAGCTCCAGGCACACTGCAACTGCAAAAGGTATCCCAAGGGGAGCGCAAAAGCGCCACAACATCGCTGCCTCCACAGCTTTTTCTTTGGTGCCATCCCTAACCCTAGGCTGATTTACCTGGCTAGGGCTAGGGTTAGGGTTACGCCTAGGGTTAGGGTTTTTTAAATGAGAAAGGCTTGAGCTCCAGACACAATTCAGCTGGCAAAGGCATCCCAAGGGGATCGAAAAAGTGCCACAACATGGCTGCCTCCGCACATTTTTCCTTGGGACCGTCCCTAACCCTAGGCTGATTGACCAGTTTAGGGCTTAGGCTTACGCCTAGGGTAAGGGTTTTTTAATCCAGAAAGCCCTGAGCTCCAGGCACACTGCAACTGCAAAAGGTATCCCAAGGGGAGCGCAAAAGCGCCACAACATCGCTGCCTCCACAGCTTTTTCTTTTGTGCTATCCCTAACCCTAGGCTGATTTACCTGGCTAGGGCTAGGGTTAGGGTTACGCCTAGGGTTAGGGTTTTTTAAATGAGAAAGGCTTGAGCTCCAGACACAATTCAGCAGGCAAAGGCATCCCAAGGGGATCGAAATGCCACAACATGGCTGCCTCCGCACATTTTTCCTTGGGACCGTCCCTAACCCTAGGCTGATTGACCAGTTTAGGGCTTAGGCTTACGCCTAGGGTAAGGGTTTTTTAATCCAGAAAGCCCTAAACTCAAGGCACACTGCAACTGCAAAAGGTATCCCAAGGGGAGCGCAAAAGTGCCACAACATCGCTGCCTCCACAGCTTTTTCTTTGGTGCCATCCCTAACCCTAGGCTGATTTTCCTGGCTGGGGCTAGGGTTAGGGTTACGCCTAGGGTTAGGGTTTTTTAAATGAGAAAGGCTTGAGCTCCAGACACAATTCAGCTGGCAAAGGCATCCCAAGGGGATCGAAAAAGTGCCACAACATGGCTGCCTCCGCACATTTTTCCTTGGGACCGTCCCTAACCCTAGGCTGATTGACCAGTTTAGGGCTTAGGCTTACGCCTAGGGTAAGGGTTTTTTAATCCAGAAAGCCCTGAGCTCCAGGCACACTGCAACTGCAAAAGGTATCCCAAGGGGAGCGCAAAAGCGCCACAACATCGCTGCCTCCACAGCTTTTTCTTTGGTGCCATCCCTAACCCGAGGCTGATTTACCTGGCTAGGGCTAGGGTTAGGGTTACGCCTAGGGTTAGGGTTTTTTAAATGAGAAAGGCTTGAGCTCCAGACACAATTCAGCTGGCAAAGGCATCCCAAGGGGATCGAAAAAGTGCCACAACATGGCTGCCTCCGCACATTTTTCCTTGGGACCGTCCCTAACCCTAGGCTGATTGACCAGTTTAGGGCTTAGGCTTACGCCTAGGGTAAGGGTTTTTTAATCCAGAAAGCCCTGAGCTCCAGGCACACTGCAACTGCAAAAGGTATCCCAAGGGGAGCGCAAAAGCGCCACAACATCGCTGCCTCCACAGCTTTTTCTTTGGTGCTATCCCTAACCCTAGGCTGATTTACCTGGCTAGGGCTAGGGTTAGGGTTACGCCTAGGGTTAGGGTTTTTTAAATGAGAAAGGCTTGAGCTCCAGACACAATTCAGCTGGCAAAGGCATCCCAAGGGGATCGAAAAAGTGTCAAAACATTGCTGCCTCCGCACATTTTTCCTTGAGACCGTCCCTAACCCTAGGCTGATTGACCAGTTTAGGGCTTAGGCTTACGCCTAGGGTAAGGGTTTTTTAATCCAGAAAGCCCTGAGCTCCAGGCACACTGCAACTGCAAAAGGTATCCCAAGGGGAGCGCAAAAGCGCCACAACATCGCTGCCTCCACAGCTTTTTCTTTGGTGCCATCCCTAACCCTAGGCTGATTTACCTGCGTAGGGCTAGGGTTAGGGTTACGCCTAGGGTTAGGGTTTTTTAAATGAGAAAGGCTTGAGCTCCAGACACAATTCAGCAGGCAAAGGCATCCCAAGGGGATCGAAAAAGTGCCACAACATGGCTGCCTCCGCACATTTTTCCTTGGGACCGTCCCTAACCCTAGGCTGATTGACCAGTTTAGGGCTTAGGCTTACGCCTAGGGTAAGGGTTTTTTAATCCAGAAAGCCCTGAGCTCCAGGCACACTGCAACTGCAAAAGGTATCCCAAGGGGAGCGCAAAAGCGCCACAACATCGCTGCCTCCACAGCTTTTTCTTTGGTGCCATCCCTAACCCTAGGCTGATTTACCTGGCTAGGGCTAGGGTTAGGGTTACGCCTAGGGTTAGGGTTTTTTAAGTGAGAAAGGCTTGAGCTCCAGACACAATTCAGCTGGCAAAGGCATCCCAAGGGGATCGAAAAAGTGCCACAACATGGCTGCCTCCGCACATTTTTCCTTGGGACCGTCCCTAACCCTAGGCTGATTGACCAGTTTAGGGCTTAGGCTTACGCCTAGGGTAAGGGTTTTTTTAATCCAGAAAGCCCTGAGCTCCAGGCACACTGCAACTGCAAAAGATATCCCAAGGGGAGCGCAAAAGCGCCACAACATCGCTGCCTCCACAGCTTTTTCTATTGTGCTATCCCTAACCCTAGGCTGATTTACCTGCCTAGGGCTAGGGTTAGGGTTACGCCTAGGGTTAGGGTTTTTTAAATGAGAAAGGCTTGAGCTCCAGACACAATTCAGCAGGCAAAGGCATCCCAAGGGGATCGAAAAAGTGCCACAACATGGCTGCCTCCGCACATTTTTCCTTGGGACCGTCCCTAACCCTAGGCTGCATGACCAGTTTAGGGCTTAGGCTTACGCCTAGGGTAAGGGTTTTTTAATCCAGAAAGCCCTAAACTCAAGGCACACTGCAACTGCAAAAGGTATCCCAAGGGGAGCGCAAAAGTGCCACAACATCGCTGCCTCCACAGCTTTTTCTTTGGTGCCATCCCTAACCCTAGGCTGATTTACCTGGCTAGGGCTAGGGTTAGGGTTACGCCTAGGGTTAGGGTTTTTTAAATGAGAAAGGCTTGAGCTCCAGACACAATTCAGCTGGCAAAGGCATCCCAAGGGGATCGAAAAAGTGCCACAACATGGCTGCCTCCGCACATTTTTCCTTGGGACCGTCCCTAACCCTAGGCTGATTGACCAGTTTAGGGCTTAGGCTTACGCCTAGGGTAAGGGTTTTTTAATCCAGAAAGCCCTGAGCTCCTGGCACACTGCAACTGCAAAAGGTATCCCAAGGGGAGCGCAAAAGCGCCACAACATCGCTGCCTCCACAGCTTTTTCTTTGGTGCCATCCCTAACCCGAGGCTGATTTACCTGGCTAGGGCTAGGGTTAGGGTTACGCCTAGGGTTAGGGTTTTTTAAATGAGAAAGGCTTGAGCTCCAGACACAATTCAGCTGGCAAAGGCATCCCAAGGGGATCGAAAAAGTGCCACAACATGGCTGCCTCCGCACATTTTTCCTTGGGACCGTCCCTAACCCTAGGCTGCATGACCAGTTTAGGGCTTAGGCTTACGCCTAGGGTAAGGGTTTTTTAATCCAGAAAGCCCTGAGCTCCAGGCACACTGCAACTGCAAAAGGTATCCCAAGGGGAGCGCAAAAGCGCCACAACATCGCTGCCTCCACAGCTTTTTCTTTGGTGCCATCCCTAACCCGAGGCTGATATACCTGGCTAGGGCTAGGGTTAGGGTTACGCCTAGGGTTAGGGTTTTTTAAATGAGAAAGGCTTGAGCTCCAGACACAATTCAGCTGGCAAAGGCATCCCCAGGGGATCGAAAAAGTGCCACAACATGGCTGCCTCCGCACATTTTTCCTTGGGACCGTCCCTAACCCTAGGCTGCTTGACCAGTTTAGGGCTTAGGCTTACGCCTAGGGTAAGGGTTTTTTAATCCAGAAAGCCCTGAGCTCCAGGCACACTGCAACTGCAAAAGGTATCCCAAGGGGAGCGCAAAAGCGCCACAACATCGCTGCCTCCACAGCTTTTTCTTTGGTGCCATCCCTAACCCTAGGCTGATTTACCTGCGTAGGGCTAGGGTTAGGGTTACGCCTAGGGTTAGGGTTTTTTAAATGAGAAAGGCTTGAGCTCCAGACACAATTCAGCTGGCAAAGGTATCCAAGGGGATCGAAAAAGTGCCACAACATGGCTGCCTCCGCACATTTTTCATTGGGACCATCCCTAACCCTAGGCTGATTGACCAGTTTAGGGCTTAGGCTTACGCCTAGGGTAAGGGTTTTTTAATCCAGAAAGCCCTGAGCTCCAGGTAGACTGCGACTGCAAAAGGTATCCCAAGGGGAGTGCAAAAGTGCCACAAGATCCCTGCCTCCACAGTTTTTTCCTTGGTGCCATCCCTAA
>JANCRA010000389.1:0-48993 GCA_024362935.1 Setophaga petechia
AAATTCCCAGGGCTGCTGGTGTGCAGTTGCTGCTGGTGAGAGCTTTGGGCTGTAAAGGACAATTCCTTAAGAAAATAAGGAGAAACTTTTTGGGGAAAAAAAGAGTAAAAAAAGCTTGGGAGTGATGTGGAGAAAAACAATGCAGCAGAAGCCAGGCTAATTGTCAAGATTTAATTGTGATAAACATCCCAGAGTGGTGCAAAATTGAAATTACAGGGAGCAGAAGTGCAGTGAGGCTGACCCACAGAGGAATATTTCCAACATGAATCCATTTCCAACATGAAGTAGACTCTTGTAGGTAGAAATCTGGGTTTAATTTTTAATAGAAATGAAACACTGGAAGGATTTGAGAGCTTTGGAGGGTGTGAGCACACAGGTGAACATCTGGGCAGCAGAATTTGGGCTCCTGCTAAAAGGAAGGCAGGAAATTGTTCATCCTTTGTCACAAAAACAGCAGGGAGTGTTTTCTGAAAAGAAATACCTGTCTGTCACCTTTTCAGCAAGGAAATGAGCCAAATCACCTTTTAAATATTGCTACAAATACTGGAAATTGTTTTATTCTCAGAATCGTTATCTCAAGCAATTACAGGCTGCTATCTTTACTGTTACATTGCAAAAATATCTCCTCAGAAGGCCAAAAATACAGCTGAAAAACAAGAATATAAAGTCAGGCAGAGATGCATCCCCTTCCAGCCTTTCTCAGTCCAAATTTTCCTGATATTCCCAATTTCCCCTCAAATTTTCCTGATATTCCCAATTTCCCCCTCAAATTTTCCTGATATTCCCAATTTCCCCTCACACCTTCCCTTCAGAGGCTGTTTGGTTTCAGTCCAGCCAGCAGATTGATGTGACACTCAAGCCTGGAGTGCTCCCAGGGGAGGTGCAATCCCAAAAGGTGGAAACCAGTGGGATCAGAGAACCCTGCCTGAAAAAAGGGCTGCAGGATGGAAAAGCAGAGCCTCAAGGTGACAGCAGCAGCATAAATTTAGCTCCCCCAGCAGCATCACAGATTCCTTTCACACAGTGATGAGGCTCTGGACAGGCACAAAATCTGTTTTTCTTCATTCCTCCCCATTTAGGCAGCTCAGGATATTTTTATGGGATGTGCTGCTGTGGTTTCTTTGGCTTCCTTTGGAGTTTCAGTTGCACAAATTCACATTTCCAGGTAGGGATTTGTGCCTGAAACACTTGGGGTGGCAGGAGGGATGTAGGACATCCTGCTCACAGAACAGCACAGGCCAGGAATTTTTTCTTAACAAAATTTATTTAAAAAAAAGGTTTGGAGGTCACATATTTATGGGTATAAAAATAATTTCCCTAGAAAAATTCTGAGAGCCTTTTAAAGCTGCAAGATGGGGGTCACACCTTAGGAATCTCTTTAGTGGTCACTGATTTGTAAAATTGCAAACAAAATATTTTATGTTAAAGAGAAATGAATAATTGACCTTGTGCTGCTCATTTGCTCCAAACCATGACTTTCCTTCAAGTAAAGATACTTAACTCATCAACTCCAGATACACACAGAATGGAATTTTACACATGTTGGACAGAAATAAGAGAATCAAGCCACGGCCAGAAAGATTCCAGAACTGCAAAGACGTTTTTGATTTGATCCTAACGTGTGAAGAAAGAGTCTATGATCAAGTAGTAGAAGGTAAGGAGATTAAACTGATAAATCAAATTAATTTTGGGATTTTTTTCTCTGGAAAAAATCTGGAAACCTCCAGGAGCTGCAGGTTTATTCACAGAAGTGATCACTTGTCCCCTAAAAGTGCTGGCAGCTCCTCAGAGTGTGTGTGCACAGCAGGGAAATTAAAGAAATTCCATGTTTGGTTTGGAAATGCGCATGGATCTCAAAAACTGAACACATTGGGGATGAGCTGATGGAAAAACAAATGTGAGCTGCATTCCCTGCAGGATTCCAACCAGTTTATCCCATTAAACACCTCCTGGGCAGTGCAGTGAAGCACAGACAGCAATTAATTAATGTTAACAAGAGGGTTTAATTATTACAGTGGATAATAAACTCAGTAAACTCAGAATATCTGTTCTATAAAAACAGAATTTAGAATCATTTGGGAATGATCAACACAATCAGGATTTCTGTGCTTTGGCAATGATCAGTAAAACCAGAATTCTGTGCCTTTGGGAAATGTCAATAAAAGGTCACACATGGAGAGTGACCTCCCAAAGAAATGGAGAAAATCCCAAACTCCTTTTGAGCAGGTCACAATGGAGAGTGATCTCCCAAAGAAATGGAGAAAATCCCAAACTCCTTTTGAGAGATCACACATGGGGAGTGATCCCTCAAAGAAATGGAGAAAATCCCAAACTCCTTTTGAGCAGATCACACAGGGAGAGTGACCTCCCAAAGAAATGGAGAAAAATCCCAAACTCCTTTTGAGCAGGTCACACATGGGGAGTGATCCCTCAAAGAAATGGAGAAAATCCCAAACTCCTTTTGAGCAGGTCACACATGGGGAGTGATCCCCCAAAGAAATGGAGAAAATCCCAAACTTCCTTTTGAGAGATCACACAGGGAGAGTGACCTCCCAAAGAAATGGAGAAAATCCCAAAAACTCCTTTTGAGAGATCACACATGGGGAGTGACCTCCCAAAGAAATGGAGAAAATCCCAAACTCCTTTTGAGCAGATCACACAGGGGGAGTGATCCCCCAAAGAAATGGAGAAAATCCCAAACTGCTGCTCTGTGTTCACCCAAAACAGCTTTTACAGATTCAGACACATCATTATTGCCTGGCCCCACTTTGTATCATAATTAATTACAGTTATTATAATTAGCTGAGCTGCCCAATTATCCTCTTTATTGGGGTTGGTGGGCTCTGAGATGGGTCTGGGGGATCTTTGAGGAGGAGGTAAGAGCTTTTCCTCATGGTTCCATTATTCCCAGAAACCAGGGGTATTTATGGTTCCTGCTCTTCTCCATTTTTCCATGGATTGTAAAATCCATGGTCCTGCTTTTTTACAATAATTAATATACTTAAAACCCATGGTCCTGCCTTTTTACAATATTTCATATTCTGTAAAATCCATGGTCCTGCCTTTTTTACAATAATTCATGTACTGGAAAATCCATGGTCCTGCTTTTTTACAATAGTTCATATTCTGTAAAATCCATGGTCTTGCTTTTTTACAATAATTAATATACTTAAAATCCATGGTCCTGCCTTTTTACAATGTTTCATGTACTGGAAAATCCATGGTCCTGCCTTTTTTACAATAATTAATATACTTAAAATCCATGGTCCTGCCTTTTTACAATGTTTCATGTACTGGAAAATCCATGGTCTTGCTTTTTTTACAATATTTCATATACTTAAAGTCCATGGTCTTGCTTTTTTACATTATTCCATGTACTGGAAAATCCATGGTCCTGCTCTTTTACAGTACTCCATGTATTGTAAAATCCATGGTCTTGCTTTTTTACAATATTTCATCTATTGTAAAATCCATGGTCCTGCTCTTTTATTATTTATCTTATATTATTTTATTTTATAAAAATAAAAATAATCTTAATTCATAAATATATAATGTATTTTAATATATATTTTGAAATATAATTTATAATATATGTTAATATATTTCATACTATATTCTATATAGAATATTATATAGTATATATTATAGTATATATTATAGTATAGTATATACTATATATAATATAATATATACTATAGTATATATTATATAATATATATAGTATATATATACTATATATACTATATATATAGTATATACAATATATATATTATACTATATAATATATAGTATATATAGTATATATAGTATATATTATAGTATATATAAAATAATTAAGATTATTTTTATTTTTATAAAATAATATAAAATAAATCATAATTGATAATAAAATATTTTAATTAAAATATTTCTACAAATATATATTTATATTATATAAAAGTGTAATATATAATATAAAGATAATAGAGAATATATAATAATAGAAATTATTATTAAGAAAATACACAATAAATTCTAAAAAATACTTTGGAAAATTTAAATATCACAACACTTACATATCTTTAAAAATCCTATTAAATTTGTGTACAAATTGTGTCAAATTGACCCCATTTCACCCCAGGTTTTGCTGCTGTGCTTTGTTCTGTGCAGATTTGAACTCCAGGGAGCAGGAGACGTGTCAGCCCGTGCACGTCATCAACGTGGACATCCAGGACAACCACGAGGAGGCCACGCTGGGGGCCTTCCTCATCTGTGAGCTCTGCCAGTGTGTGAGTACAGCAAACCCCACTGGGCTGCTCCAGAAACCCCTGCATGGGCAGTTATCCCACTAAAATCCACATCAAAATGGGAATTTCCACATTCTCCTGGCTCGTGTTTGTGGGGTTCCCTGACAGAGGGAGGAAAGATGATCTGACTCCCAGTCCTGGGGCTAACACTGCTGGCCTGTGCTGGCTGCTCCACAAAATCCCTGCATGTGCAGTTGTTCCATTAAAATCCACATCAAAATGTGAATTTCCACATTCTCCTGGCTCGTGTTTGTGGGGTTCCCAGATACAAACCCAGATATAAGCCAGGAGAATGTGGAAATGGTGAATCTGACTCCAATTCTGGAGCTGCCATTTATTGCCTTTTCTTGCTGCTCCAGAAAATCCCTGCATGTGCAGTTCATTAAAATCCATGCCAAAATTCAAGTTTCCACATTCTCCTGGCTTGTGTTTGTGGGGTTCCCAGATACAAACCCAGATACACGCCAGGAGAATGTGGAAATGGTGAATTTGACTCCAATCCTGGGGCTGCCACTGATGGCCTGTGCTTGCTGCTCTAGAAAATCCCTGCATTTGCAGTTGTCCCATTAAAATCCCTGTCAAAATGTGAATTTCCACATTCTCCTGGTTTGTGTTTGTGGGGTTCCCCTGACAGAGGGAGGAATGATGGATCTGACTCCAGTCCTGGGGCTAACACTGCTGGCCTGTGCTGGCTGCTCCAGAAAATCCCTGCATTTGCAGTAATTCCATTAAAATCCGTGTCAAAATGTGAATTTCCACATTCTCCTGGTTTGTATTTGTGGGGTTCCCAAACGAAGGCAGGAATGATGAATCTGAGTCCAATTCTGGAGCTGCCATTAATGGCCTTTTCTTGCTGCTTCAGAAATCCCCTGCATGTGCAGTTGTTGCACTAAAATCTGTGTCAAAATGTGAATTTCCACATTCTCCTGGTTTGTGTCTATGGGATTCCCAGACTTCAGGACTTCACTGCTGCTCAGTAAAGTCCTCATTCCATTCAGAGACTGGACAGCTCTGGAAACCTGAAAAAACCTGAAAAACGTGTCTGATCATTTGGGAATCTCAGTAAAATCAGAATATCTGTTCTATAAAATCAGCATATCTGTGCCTTTGGGAATGATCAGTAAAAACAGAATATCTATTCTATAAAAACAGAATGTCTGATCATTTGGGAATTATCAATAAAATCAGAATATCTGTGCCTTTGGGAATGATCAATAGAAACAGAATATCTGTTCTATGAAAACAGAATTTTTAATCATTTGGGAATGATCGATAAAATTGGAATATCTGTGCCTTTGGGAGTCTCAATAAAACCAGGATCTCTGTGCCTTTGGGAAATCTCAGTAAAATCAGAATATCTGTACCTTTGGGAATGATCAATAAACTCAGAATTATCTGTTCTATGAAAACAGAATTTCTAATAATTTGAGAATGATCGATAAAATTGGAATATCTGTGCCTTTAGCAATGATCAATAAAAACCAGGATCTCTGTGCCTTTGGGAATCTTAATAAAATCAGAATATCTGTACCTTTGGGAATGATCAATAAAATCAGAATATCTATTCTATAAAACCAGAATCTGTTCTATAAAAACAGTATGTCTGATCATTTAGGAATTACCAATAAAACCAGGATCTCTGTGCCTTTGGGAAATCTCAATAAAATCAGAAATTTGGCAATGCTGGGAGCCTCACTGCAGTAAAGCCCATTGGGTGCAGTGAGATTCCCCAGCAACCCCAAAATTTGGATTATTGGGGTTTTCTGACCCTCAAACCCTTGGACTTTGCTTGCTCAGACTTTTTCTCTCTTGCAGATCCAGCACACAGAGGACATGGAAAATGAAATAGATGAGCTGTTACAGGAATTTGAAGAGAAAAGTGGAAGGACTTTTCTTCACACTGTCTGCTTTTATTAAAGCACCTCTGTCTCCCAGGCCTTAACCCAGATGAGGGCAGCATGTGTTCCAAGTTCTGATTATACTGTATTTTGGAAAATGAATATTGATCTTTTTTTGTTTGTTTGTTTGTTTAAAAACTCCTTTTCAGTGTCTTTTTATTTTTGGTTTTTTTTTCAGGTATTCTGTCACAGGTAGGCAGAGATACTGGTTGGGCTTGTACATATAAAATTAAAAGTATACACAAAAGCCACCTATTTAAAAATTCAAATCAAGTTTTTTTCTTTAAAATCCTACTTTAATTATTACAAGTAGGTTTTTAATTATAAAGAGAATGTTTCTTGAATATAAGTTTATAATGTATTTTTCCAGCCTTTGGATTTATTTGATTTATTATATTTCAGTTGTGCTTTTTTTTTTTTTAAATTTTATTTTATTTCAATGTGAAAGAATGGCTGAACTCTGTGAGGATGTGAATGGAACAATGGAAAAACTGAATATCTGTATATTATTAGCTATAAAGTTGGAAGCATCAAATAAAAATGAAAAAACCTTTAAGTTTGTCTGGTTTCAAAATAGAAACTGAGGAAGTGTGGCTGTTCTTTTTGGGGTAAAACATTGAATATTTGGGTGAGGTGAATGAGACTGGGAGGCTTTAACTGGATTTGGGAAATGGGGGGAAAATTCCAGTTAATAGAAATAAATTAAAGTTGTGATTAGGTGGGATCACAGTAATAATTATGACTATTATCACAATAATTAATTGTGATATAGAATGCATAAATATTATATATATATATATATATATATATATATATATGTGTGTGTGTGTGTGTGTGTGTGTATTTCAATTTTAAATAATTTTAATTTCTATAATTTCTATAATTTATACAACATATAAATATATAATATAAATATATAATAAAAATATATAATAGATAAATTTGTATTATATAAATATATTGCTATATATTATCTAAATATATAATATATAAATTTTTTCACTGTTAAATTTATTTTAATATAAAATATAATAAATAAATTAATATGTTTATATTAAAATATATGTTCTATTATATATTAATATATGTTAAAATTATAAATTATATATATAAATTATAGAAAATATAATAATTTTATAATAAAAATTAAAAAATACATTTTATATAGTTATAAAATAATTAATTTAAATGATAATAACTGATGCTAAATAACAAATAAAATATTAATAGGTATTAACACAACCATTAATAACAATAATTAATTGCGATAATAATGATTATAATTCTGGGAATCTTTAATAATCTCAATTTCCTGTGCTGGGGTGGTTTTGGGGCTGTTAAAAATGCTCAAAGCAGGAATTCTGCACAGGGATGGGGGAGCAGCAGCTTGGGTGAGGTTTGCAGAGTTTGTTTTCCTGTCCTATCTCCAGATAAGTCACTGCATCAGATTCATTAAACTTTTTATCATTATTTGGGTCCTGAGAATCTTTAATAACCCAGAATTTCCTGTGCTGCATTTTTTGGGATGTTAAAAACACTTCAAGCAGGAATTCTGCACAGGGATGGGTGTTGAACCAACAGCTGTGGTGAGGTTTGCAGTTTGCTTTCCTGCTCCTGTCCTGTCTCCAAATGGGTCACTGCATCATATTCATTAAACTTTTTATCATTATTTGGGTCCTGAGAATCTTTAATAACCCAGAATTTCCTGTGCTGCATTTTTTGGGATGCTAAAACCACTTCAATCAGGAATTCTGCTCAGGGATGGGTGTTAAACCAACAGCTGTGGTGAGGTTTGCAGTTTGTTTTCCTGCTCCTGTCCTGTCTCCAAATGGGTCACAGCATCATATTTGGGTTTGGGAATGTTTAATATCTGAATTACCTGTGCTGGGTTTGGGCTATTTAATAGTTAAAACAGGAATTCTGCTCAGGGATGGGAGTTGAACCAACAGCTGTGGTGAGGTTTGCAGTTTCTTTTCCTGGTCCTGTCCTGTCTCCAAATGGGTCACGGCATCATATTTGTGTTTGGGAATGTTTAATATCTGAATTACCTGTGCTGGGTTTGGGCTATTTAACAGCTAAAACAGGAATTCTGCACAGGGATGGGATCAGCAGCTTTGGTGAGGTTTGCAGAGTTTGTTTTCCTGTCCTGTCTCCAGATAAGTCACTGCATCAGATTTATTTTTTAAACTTTTATCATTATTTGGGTCCTGGGAATCTTTCATAACCCAGAATTTCCTGTGCTGCATTTTTTGGGAAGTTAAAACCACTTCAAGCAGGAATTCTGCTCAGGGATGGGAGTTGAACCAACAGCTGTGGTGAGGTTTGCAGAGTTTGTTTTCCTGCTCCTGTCCTGTCTCCAAATGGCATCATATTTGGGTTTGGGAATGTTTAATATCTGAATTACATGTGCTGGGGATTTTGGGTTATTTAATAGTGAAAGCAGGAATTCTGCACAGGGATGGGAGCTGGAGCAGCAGCTTGGGTGAGGTTTGCAGTTTGTTTTCCTGGTTCTGTCCCATCTCCATCAGATGGGTCAGATCTGGCACCTGTGCAGCCCCTGGTGAGGGTGGTGGTGACAGCTTGGGCTGAGCAGGAGCCACAGGCACGGTGGGGGTGCTGCTAATTGTTAATTAGGAAGGAGTTTAACAAACCTATTGTGGCTAGGAAGGAGTTTAACAAACCCATTTTTAATTAGGAACAAGTTTAACAAACCCATGGTGGGGGCAGCTCGCCCATTAGAGGGGCTTTGCTCAGGTGTGGCAGAGCCACTTGGGCCAGGCTGGAGTTTGTCACCTGTCAGGGATGTTTGGGATCCCCAAAAGCCAGGGTTGATCAGATTTTTGGGATCTCTCAGCAGCCAGGATTGATCAGGACAGGGGTGTTTGGGATCTCTCAGAAGGCAGGATTGATCAGGACAGGGATGTTTGGGATCTCCAAAAGCCGGGACTGATCAGATTTTTGGGATCTCTCAGAAGCCAGGATTGATCAGATTTTTGGGATCTCTCAGCAGCCAGGATTGTTCAGGACAGGGATGTTTGGGATCTCCAGAAGCTGGGATTATTTGGGGTCTCTCAGCAGCCAGGATTGATCAGGACAGGGATGTTTGGGAGCCAGGATTGATCAGGATAGGGATGTTTGGGATCCCCAAAAGCCAGGATTGATCAGATTTTTGGGATCTCTCAGAAGGTAGGATTGATCAGGACAGGGATGTTTGGGATCTCCAGAAACTGGGACTGATGAGGACAGGGATCTTTGGGATCTCTCAGCAGCCAGGATTGTTCAGGACAGGGATGTTTGGGATCCCCAAAAGCCAGGATTGATCAGATTTTTGGGATCTCTCAACAGCCAGGATTGTTCAGAACGGCGATGTTTGGGATCTCCAGAAGCTGGGATTATTTAGGGTCTCTCAGCAGCCAGGATTCATCAGGACAGGGATGTTTGGGATCCCCACCAACCAGGACTGACCACAACAGGGATTTTTGGGTGGCTTTTGCCCCAGAAGCACAGGGAGGGAAATGGCTTTACCTGAGCCAATAACAAAATCTCTCCTCAGTGCCTGAGCCCAGCTGAGACTGACCCAGCCTGGCTTGTGGGAGGGCTGGGAGAACTTCAGCTCCACAAAACTCCCCGAGACTCGTCCTCAGACTGTTCCCTCCTCTTGTTTTATTCAGCTGTGACTTTAGAAACGCTTTTGTTTCCTACAGCAGGCAGAGGAACCAGCTGCCTCCTCTCTGAGCTCTGCATTTCCATGGCAGAATCCACTTCTGAGCTCAGGGCAGAGGATAAAGCAAGAGGTGCCTTCCCTGCCCTGCTGCTCCTTTGCATGAAGAGCCTGGCTTGTCAAATGTTTCATGTGTGTGGTTTAATTTAAAAAAAAAATTTAAAAAAAATCTGCAATGCAATCTGTGCTCTAATTTGAGGACACCATTTAGTGATTTTAATTGTGTGACAGTATTTTGGTATTTTCAATAACCAGTAGTAGGTTAATGACTGTTCCTTGAAGAATGGAGTTTATATAACACCAGTCATTACATAAGAAGGCTGATTGTGGCCTGAGGAGCAGGAGGGAAACAAATTTGCAAAAATGCAAAACCCAGCACCAGCAAAATCTGCTTTGGTCACTGAGGTGCCCCAAAAAAAGGAACACCTGGATTCTAGCGAGGAGAAACTCACCGTGAGCGAGGCTGGGGGTGGAGGGGAGGCTCTGCAGGACACCGAGCTGTGCTGCCACGCATTCCCCACGTGCTGCTCCCTCCACCTCGCCCCGTTTGCTGTAAAAGGAACAACAACCAAACAAGCAAAAAAGTTACCGGCTGGTCACTTTTCTTTTTCTTTTCTTTCCATTTTTCCCCTGCAGCTCCTAAGCCGGACAGACCCATAGCACGGTGTGGAACGAACGGACCCTCGGCCTTAGGGACAGAGAGGGGACAAAGCTCTCGGGGTCACAGCCCTGCCGGGGTCCCTCCGCACCAGCGCGGCCTTTCGGGGGGGGCAATCGAGGGAGGATTTTCCCAGGGAGGATTTTCCGAGGGAGCATTTCCAGCCATTTGCTCCCCGCTCCAGGCGGCTCCGCTGCCTCCCTTTAACCCGCGGGGCCGCGACCCCCGCTCCGTGCCCGCGGTTCCCGTTCGGTGCCCTCGATCCCCGCTCCGTGCCAGCGACGCCCGCTTGGTGCCCGCGATCTCTACTCGGTGCTCTCGACCCCCGCTCGGTGCCCGCGCTCCCCGCTCGGTGTCCGCGACCCTCGCTCCGTGCCCGTGATCCCCGCTCGGTGCCAGCGGTCCCCGCTCGGTGCCCGCGATCTCGGTGCCCGCCATCCCCGCTCGGTGCCCGTGATCCCCGCTCGGTGTCCTCGACCCCCATTCGGTGCCCTCGACCCCCGCTCGGTGCCCGCGATCTCTACTCGGTGCCCTCGACCCCCGCTCGGTGCCAGCGACCCCCGCTCGGTGCCCGCCATCCCCGCTCGATGCCCTCGACCCCCATTCGGTGCTCTCGACCCCCGCTCGGTGCCCGCGATCTCCGCTCGGTGCCCGCGCTCGGTGCGGGCGGAGGAGGCTCCGGGGGCAGCGCGGGGGAACGCGGGGCTCGCACCCCCGGCCCGCCCCGCTCCGAGCGCGGACCCCCGGGCGGAGAGAGCCCGGGGAGGGGTCCCGGAGGGGCAAAGGGGGCCGGGGCCGACCCCGGGCGGAGGAAGGGCGGGGTGAGGATGGCGTGTGGCTCTGGAAACGCGGCCAAGCGCCGCTGCCGGGGCTCGGCGTGCGGCTGCGGGGCGGGGGGAGCCCCGCAGGGCCGGCCCGCAGAGCTGGAGCCGCCGCTCGCCATGAGCCGCTCCCGGAGCAGCGCCTCCCCACGTAGGTAAATGCCCGGGGTGGGGAGGGGGCGGCCGGCGCTGCCTTGGGCGCATCTTCCCCCTCGCTGCATCCCGCATCCCTCCCCTGCATCCCGCATCCCTCCCCCGAGCGGGGCCGGCCCGGGGGCTGCCCGCGGGGACAGCGCAGCCCCGAGCCGGGAGGGCTTGTGGGGCTGATTTTTTTTTTTTAATTTTTTGGGGGCGGGGGGGGTGGTGAGGGTGGGCGCGGTGATTTGGGGGCTGGGGTATTTTATTATTTTATTTTTTATTGCCGATTTTTATTTCGCGGCGCTCGGCAGCGGGGATGATTTTGGGGAGGGTCGGCGGGGAGGATGCGATGAGGCTCCCCCGGAGTGGGTGATTTTTTTGCAGCCTGCCTCCTCCTCCCCCAGCCTCTCCCCCCCACCCCGGCTTTGGCTGCCTCGCTTCCCAGTTGCTGCATGAAGGCTGTGCTTGCACCGGCGTGTGCCCGCTCCCGGAGCCGCGCACCCGCCGCCACCGCGGCCGGGAGGAGCCCGGGGCCGGAATTATTATTATTATTTTTTTTATTTTTAATTTTTTTCAAAAAATATTTTTAATTATTTTTAAAATTATTTTTTAATTTTTTTAATTTTTTTTTTTTTTTTTTTTTTACCTATCACATCCATCCTTAGAATTATAAAACCATAACGCGGGCAGGGCGCGGGAGCCCGCGGCATCCCCGGCACGGGGGAGCGCTCGGTGCGCGGTGTGCGCGGGGGGCTCCGCGCCGCCCCGCCGCCCCCCGCCGCACCGCAGCGTGCGGGCAGCGAGCGCGATGCGCCCCGCGCTCGGCGCTGCGGAATAGCGCGGCCGCCGCTCCGCGGGCTGCGGGCGCACGGACCCCACCGCTGGCCGTTCCCTCTTGATGTCCATGAATGCAAACACCATGATTTTCATGATCCTGGGCGCCTCTATCGTTATGGTAAGAGATTTTTTGCTTATCTCCCCTCCCCATCCGTGGTGTGTCGTCCCCCCCCCTCTCCGCTTCCTCCTCCTCTCCATCAGCACCGCCACCCCCCCGCCTCCTTTCCACCTTCCCCCCGCGCTGTCCCTGAGCCCGAGCACCTCTGTGTGTGTCTGTGTGTCCCTCCACACACTCGTCTTTTCCCGATGACTGCTTCGGTGCCCGGCAATCGAACTGGAGTGGATGTTTTACCCCAGCGCCCAGCGCTGACCCCGTGCCTCGCTTGTGGGCTCTTACAGGCAATAGCTTGCTTGATGGACATGAACGCCTTGCTGGACAGATTTCACAATTACATCCTACCGCACCTCCGAGGGGAGGACCGAGTTTGTCACTGCAACTGTGGAAGGTGAGTTCTACCTGCAGAGCCTCCCCCCTGCCCGCCCTGCCCACCTGGGGACGAGGTGACAGGGACAGGGTGGCAGCTGTGCCACCATTTCTGCATCCTGGCCGTGTCTCACCTTCCCCAGCAGCTCCTGCATGAGCACGGTGAGGGAGGGGGGTGCTGTTTGTTGTTGTTTTTTTAATTTGTTTTGGTTTTTCTGGAAGAAGAGTTTTCCGTGGGCTTGGAAGCGCGTTCTCCTTTGTGTACGGGCATTTGGGAGCCCTGGGGGAGTGAGAAACTTTGATTTAAGCGTTTGTCATTGTGGTTTCTCTGTCCGGTTGGGCCGTGCTGGTTCCCCAGCCTGTCTGTGGTCTGGGTGTTGCAGTTGGTGCTGGTTTTGTGGCTCAGAAATGGAACTGGGGCTTGGCCCTGTCCAGGCTGGGATGTGGCCGCCTAGGACAGAGTCATTGGAGGCTTTGCAATCGATCTTTGGTCAGATTTTCATCCCCTGTGGCTTTTCCTGCTGGACACAGCACGCTGAGGAGGCCGGGCTGTGCTTCAGGAGTGCTGCCTCTGCTGTGCACAACTTTATGTCTGGACAAACACCTTCCTCATCCTCCCAAACAGCATCTCTGGGCCTTTTCCCTGGAGTGCTCGGCTTGGAACTGGGATCTGCCTGCTCTGGAGTCTCCTCAGGCCCAGGGTGAACAGAATTATAAATATTTATATAATGGGGAAGTGAATTCTGCCCTTCTCTGTGGGACTGCTCCTGGTGCTGCTCTGGAGTCTGCTCAGGCCCAGGGATGAACAGAATTATAAATATATAAATACTGAGCAGGTGGATTTTGTCCTTCTCTGTAGGACTGCTCCTCATGCTCCTCTGAAGTCTGCTCAGGCCCAGGGCTGAACAGAATTATAAAATATAAATACTGAGCAGGTGGATTTTGCCCTGCTCTGTGGGACTGCTCCTGGTGCTGCTCTGGACTCTGTTCAGGCCCAAAATTATAAAAATATAAATACTGGGGAGGTGAATTCTGCCCTGTTCTATGGGACTGTTCCTCATGCTGCTCTGGACTCTGCTCAGGCCCAGAATTATAAAAATATAAATACTGGGGAGGTGAATTCCACCCTGCTCTGTGGGACTGCTCTTCATGCTGCTCTGGACTCTGCTCAGGCCCAGGGCTGACCAGAATTATAAAAATACAGATATGGGGAGGTGAATTTTGGCCTTCTGCGTGGGACTGTTCCTCATATGCTGCTCTGGACTGTGTTCAGGCCTAGGGCTGAGCTCTGGGAAGTGAATTTCTCCCTGCTCTGTGGGACTGTTCCAGGTGCTGCTCTAGACTCTGTTCAGGCCCAGGGCTGGACAGAATTATAAAAAAATATAAACTGGGGAGGTGAATTTTGACCTTCTCCATGGGACTGTTCCTCATACTGCTCTGAACTCTGCTCAGGCCCAGAATTATAAAAAAATATATATGGGGAGGTGAATTTTGACCTTCTCTGTAGGACTGGTTGTAGTTCCTGTAGTTCCTGGTGCTGCTCTGGAGTCTGCTCAGGCCCTGGGCTGGACAGAATGATAAAAAAATATATATGGGGAGAAGAATTTTGTCCTGCTCTGTGGGACTGCTCCTGGTGCTGCTCTGGACTCTGCTCAGGCCCAGAATTATAAAAATATTAATACTGGGAGGTAAATTTTGGCCTTCTCCGTGGGACTGCTCCTCATGCTGCTCGGGACTCTGTTCAGGCCCAGAATTATAAAAATATAAATACTGGGGAGGTGAATTTTTACCCTTCTCCTTGGGACTGCTCCTCATGCTGCTCTGGACTCTATTCAGGCCCAGAATTATAAAAATATAAATACTGGGGAGGTGAATTTTGCCCTTCTCCGTGGGACTGCTCCTGGTGCTGCTGTGGACTCTGCTCAGGCCCAGAATTATAAAAATATAAATACTGGGGAGGTGAATTCTGCCCTGTTCTATGGGACTGCTCCTGGTGCTGCTCTGGACTCTGCTCAGGCCCAGGAGCAGCCAGGCCTGGGCTGTGGCAGCGCCCTCAGCTCCTGGGGCTCCTCCTCTCAAGGCAAATTTCAAAGGCAAAAAACTTCCAGAGTGTCTCCCACTTGGTTTTGGCAAGGATTTGCTTTATCTGAGCTGTTTGTTTTTTTGGTTCTTTTTCTTTTCCCTTTATGTTTTTCGCTAGTTTTGAGAGTTTTCCTCTGCTCCTCCCAGCAGTTTTTCTGGGGCTGGTCCCAGCTCAGTGCTGGTGGGAAGGAGCTGCTGGGATGTTTGGAGTGGCTGGGCAGTGCCAGGGGTCCTTGAGTGTCCCCAGGGCTCCCTGAGTGTCCCCAGGGCTCTCTGAGTGTCCCCAGGGCTGGGGAGGTGCCAGGGTCACCCCCTGAGCTCCCCCTGTGCCTGCAGAGCTGCTCTTGGGGCAGATAACCCAGCCCTGGCACTGCCCACAACCAGCACGGGCACATTTCCTGGAGAGGGCACAAAAACCCTCCCAAGCTGCTGAGATTAGATGGGAGAGGAGGCAAAAATCAGAGTTTATGCTTTGCCTCAGGTGTGTGAGAGCAGAGGCTCCTCTGCCAACAGAAAGAGCTCAGGAGGCTCTGAGAGCTGGCTGGGAGCTGCTCCTCGCTGAGCAGGAGATCCCAAACCCCTCCTGGGCTGTTCCACCTCTTTGTCCTGCCCTGCTGCTCCCCTGGCAGCACCAGGACATCCCCAAATCCCTGCCTGGGCTGTGCCACCTTGTGCTGAGCTTTGCCCTGCCCTGGTCTGGCAGCACCAGGAGATCCCAAACCCTTCCCTGGCCTCTGCCACCTCTTTGCCCTGCCCTGCTGTCCCCCTGGTCCTGCCAGGAGATCCCAAACCCTTCCCTGGACTGTGCCACCCTCATCCTGAGCTTTGCTCTGACCTTCCTGGCAGCACCAGGAGATCCCAAACCATTCCCTGGGCTCTGCCACCTCTTTGTCCTGCCCTGCTGCCCCCCTGGCACCACCAGGATGTCCCAAACTCCCCTCCCTGGGCTCTGCCACCCTCATATTGAGCTTTGCCCTGCCCTGCTGCCCCCCTGGTCCTGCCAGGACATCCCAAACCCCTCCTTGGGCTCTGCCACCTCTTTGCCCTGCCCTGCTGCCCCCCTGGTCCTGCCAGGTGATCCCAAACCCTCCCTGGGCTCTGCCACCCTGTGCTGAGCTCTGCCCTGCAGGACCAGGAGATCCCAAACCCTCCCTGGGCTCTGCCACCTCGTCCTGAGCTTTGCCCTGACCTGTCCTGGCAGGACCAGGAGGTCCCCAAACCCTTCCCTGGGCTCTGCCACCCTGTGCTGAGCTCTGTCCTGCCCTGCTGCCCCCCTGGCAGCATTTGGAGCCCTCTGGTTTCCAGGCTGTGCCCTCTGAGAGCTGCCCAGGAGCCCTGAGCCCAGCCCTGGGCCAGGAGCAGCTCCCCAGGCTGGGCCTGATGAAGAGAAAGAAACTGAATTTGCCAAAAGCCGGAGGGGAGGGAGGAGGAGGGAGCCGCAGCTCGGTGTTGGTGCAGGAGGGGATGGGGAAATCCAGGAAATGTGGCAGAAATGGGAGGGAAGGAGGAGCTGGGAGGGGTGGGTGGGTGAGGATGGATGTGCTGGGCTGAGCTGCTGCAGTTCATCACCTCCCTCTGCCCCAGCCTGGGGCACAGTGCCAGGCAGAGCCAATAACTCAGCCAGGAATGTTTGCCCTGCCCTCCCCTCCCCTCCCATCCTCTCCTGGCTGTCTCCTTGCCCAGGGTGCCAGGGAGGGCCCAGTGTGGGGGCATTGTCCTGCAGCCAGGCCCTGGCAGTGCCCCCACGAGGGGCTGGGGCTGTGTGCCAGCTGTGCCAGGGGCGTGGGAGGGCATCCCCAGCTGGGAAAACTCTGCTGAGCCCTGCCCTGGCACTGATATGGCCCTGCCAGCCCTGCCAGGGACCTGGGACGGCATCCCCAAGCTGGGAAAGCTCTGCTGAGCCCTGCCAGGCTGCCCTGGGTGCATCCTCAGCCTGGATCCTCAATCCCCTGGCACTGGGATGGCCCTGCCAGGCTGCCCTGGGTGCATCCTCAGCCTGGATCCCCAATCCCCTGGCACTGGGATGGCCCTGCCAGCCTGTCCTGGGTGCATCCAAAGCCTGGATCCTCAATCCCCTGGCACTGGGAAGGGGAGCTGAGCCCTGCCAGGGTGCCCTGGGTGCATCTTCAGCCCAGATCTCCACTTCCCTGGCACATTAGGTACATTACACCCACACAAGGAGGGTGGTACATTATTTATTTTTGCATCCCTGGCACTGGAATGGGCTCTGCCAGGCTGCCCTGGGTGTATCATCAGCCTGGATCCTCAACCCTCTGGCACTGGGATGAACTCTGGAGCCCTGCCAGGGTGCCCTGGGTGTATCCTCAGCCTGGATGCCCACTCCCCTGGCACTGGGATGGCCCTGCCAGGCTGTCCTGGGTACCCTGGGTACATCCTCAGCCTGGATCCCCTCTCCTCTGGCACTGGGAAGGGCAGCTGAGCCCTGCCAGGCTGCCCTGGGTGCATCCTCAGCCCGGATGCCCACTCCCCTGGCACTGGGATGGGCTCTGCCAGGGTACCCTGGGTACATCCTCAGCCTGGATGCCCACTCCCCTGGCACTGGGGTGGCCCTGCCAGGTCCCAGCTCCCCTTTGGGAGTCCCTGTCCCTGTCCCTGTGCCCAGCACCCTGCAGTTGGTCCCTGGGGTGCTGGCAGGCAGCAGCACCAGCTGTGCCCAGGCTGTGCCCACGTCCTGCGGGCTCTGGGCTCACCCAGGGGCATTCCCTGGCCCGCCAGGGTGGGCACAAGGGATGCTGAACATTATTTTTGCAATGTTTTTAAGCATTAACCTTATTTTTGCAGTGTTTTCAAGCATTAGGCGCCAGGATGGGCACAAGGAGGGTGGTACATTATTTATTTTTGCAGTGTTTTTAGGAATTAACATTATTCTTGCAATATTTTTAAGCATTAACATTATTTTGGCAATGTTTTTAAGTATTAACATCATTTTGCAGTGTTTTTAGGAATTAACATTATTTTTGCAGTGTTTTTAAGATTTAACATTATTTTTGCAATGCTTTTAAGCATTAACATTATTTTTGCAGTGTTTTTAAGTATTTACATTATTTTTGCAGTTTTTTAAAGAATTAACATTATTTTTTGCAGTGTTTTAAAACATTAAAATTATTTTTGCAATGTTTTTAAGCATTAAAATTATTTTTGCAGTGTTTTTAAGCATTAACATTATTTTTGCAATGCTTTTAAGCATTAACATTATTTTTGCAGTGTTTTTAGGAATTAACATTATTTTTGCAGTGTTTTTAAGCATTAACACTATTTTCTCAGTGTTTTTAAGCATTAACATTATTTTTGCAGTGTTTTAAAACATTAAAATAATGTTTGCAGTGTTTTTAAGTATTAACATTAGTTTTGCAGTGTTTTTAGGAATTAAAATTATTTTTGCAGCGTTTTTAAGCATTAAAATTATTTTTTGCAGTGTTTTAAAACATTAACATTATTTTTGCAGTATTTTTAGGAATTAACATTATTTCTGCAATGTTTTTAAGCATTAACATTATTTTTGCAGTGTTTTTAAGCATTAACACTATTTTCTCAGTGTTTTTAAGCATTAACATTATTTTTGCAGTGTTTTTAAACATTAACATTATTTTTGCTGACTTTTTAAGCATTAACATTATTTTTTGCAGTGTTTTAAAACATTAAAACAATTTCTGCAGTGTTTTTAAGCACTAACATTATTTTTGCAGCGTTTTTAAGCATTAACATTATTTTTTAGTGTAGTTTTAATAGATCATATATATATATATATATATATTATATATATCATAAAATAATAAATCAGCCTTTAACACAGCTGCAGGGTTATCCATTATTATCATCTCTAAAAATAATGTTAATGCTTAAAAACATTGCAAAAATAATGTTAATACTTAAAAATACTGCAAAAAAATTATTTTAATTTAATTCTATTATTTCATTGAATTTAATGATTTTAATTTAAATTAGCAATTTAAATGATAACCCCAAAATGATAACCCTAAAAATGATAACCCCAAAATGATAACCCTAAAATGATAACCTTAAAATGATAACCCTAAAATGATAACCCTAACCCTAAACTTTCTCCAATAATATTAACAAAACTGCAATAGGATGACACAACTTTATCAAAGATCCCGTTTGCAGTTGGTGACCACCCAAACATCTCATCCCCCTGTGGTGGTTTGCATTTTATTTTATTCTTTGCAGGATTTTGGTGATTTCTTTTTTGTGTTTTTTGTATTTTTGGGCAGAGCTGCAGTGGCTGCCCTGGCCTGGGGGAGCTGGGGCTGCCCAGGTGCCCAAATTTGGATTTTTTGGGTGTTCTGAGCCTCTGTTTGCAGCCTGAGCTGTCCCTGCTGAGCTGGGTGTGCCCTGGGCTCGGAGAGGTGACAAATGTGGCACCTGAGCAGGTGGGTGTCACCCTGAGCAGGGGGGGTGTCACCCTGAGCAGGGGGGTGTCACCCTGAGCAAGTGGGTGTCACCCTGTGCAGGTGGGGTGTCACCCTGAGCAGGGGAGTGTCACCCTGAGCAGGGGAGTGTCACCCTGAGCAGGTGGGGTGTCACCTGTACAGGTGAGGTGTCACCCTGAGCAGATGGGTGTCACCCTGAGCAGATGGGGTGTCACCCTGAGCAGTGGGGTGTCACCCTGAGCACGGAGGTGTCACCCTGAACAGGTGGGGTGTCACCCTGTGCAGTGAGGTGTCACCCTGAACAGGTGAGGTGTCACCCTGAGCAGGGAAGAAGTCACCCTGAGCAGATGGGGTGTCACCCTGAGCAGTGGAGTGTCACCCTGAGCAGGGAAGATGTCACCCTGAGCAGTGGAGTGTCACCCTGAGCAGGTGGGGTGTCACCCTGAGCAGGTAGAGTGTCACCCTGAACAAGTGAGGTGTCACCCTGAGCAGGTGGGGTGTCACCCTGGGCAGGTGGGTGTCACCCTGAGCACGGAGGTGTCACTCTGAGCAGGGGAGTGTCACCTGTGCAGGTGGGTGTCACCCTGAGCAGGGGAGTGTCACCCTGAGCAGTGGGGTGTCACCCTGAACAGGTGGGGTGTCACCCTGAGCAGATGGGTGTCACCCTGAACAGGTGGGGTGTCACCCTGAGCAGTGGGGTGTCACCCTGAGCAGGGGAGTGTCACCCTGAACAGGTGGGTGTCACCCTGAGCAGTGAGGTGTCACTTGAACAGGTGGGTGTCACCCTGAGCAGGTGGGTGTCACCTGAGCAGGTGGGGTGTCACCCTGAGCAGGGAAGATGTCACCCTGAAGAGGTAGAGTGTCACCCTGAGCAGTGGGGTGTCACTCTGAACAGGTGGGGTGTCACCCTAGCAGGTGAGGTGTCACCCTGAGCAGGTGGGGTGTCACCCTGAGCAGGTAGAGTGTCACCCTGAGCAGATATGGTGTCACCCTGAGCAGGGGGGTGTCACCTGTGCAGGTGGGTGTCACTCTGAGCAGGGGGGGTGTCACCCTGAGCAGGTAGAGTGTCACCCTGAACAAGTGAGGTGTCACCCTGAGCAGGTTGGGTGTCACCCTGAGCAGGGGGGTGTCACCCTGAGCAGTGAGGTGTCACCCTGAGCAGGTGGGAGTCACCCTGAGCAGGTGGGTGTCACTCTGAACAGGTGAGGTGTCACCCTGAGCAGGTGGGAGTCACCCTGAGCAGATGGGGTGTCACTCTGAGCAGGTGGGTGTCACTCTGAACAGGTGAGGTGTCACCTGAGCAGGGGGGTGTCACCACCGGGCTGGGCTGGGTCTCCCCCTCCAGAGCAGCAGGAACAGCTGGAGCAGAGCTGGCAGCACCCCCAGGGCTGGGGAAGGGGAGCTGGGCTGGGCTGGGGGGGACAGGACAGAGCCAGGGGTGGCACCTGGACACGGCTGGGGGTGAAAGGGACATCTGCCTCAGGACGGGGTGACAGGGAGGGGTGCCAGCCACAGGTGACAGCCACAGGTGACAGCCAGGTGTGACAGGCAGGGGTGGCATCCAGGTGTGGCATCCAGGGGTGACAATCAGGGGTGACAGCCAGGTGTGACAGCCAGGGGTGGCAGCCACGCTCCCTGCAGGGATGCGGCCGCTGGAGCAGATCCCTGGGGCAGCTTGGCTCTGTCCATGCCAGCGTGTGGAGGCTCCAGGCTGTGCCAACCCCTGTGCCAGAGTCCCCAAACCCCTGTACCAGCCTCTGCCAAATCCCTGTGCCAGGCTGTGCCAGCCCTGTGCCAGCCTCTCCCAAATCTCTATTCCAGGCTCCTAACCCTGTGCCAGCCTCTCCCAACCCCAGCCTCCCCCAAATCCCTGTGCCAGGCTGTCCAAACCCCTGTGCCAGGCTGTGCCAGCCCTGTGCCAGGCTCTCCCAACCCCAGCCTCTCCCAAATCCCTGTGCCAGGCTCCCGGCCCCGCTCTGGCCCCGTGCCCGTGCTGGGACGGGCCGGGGGGCGCTGCCCTGCCCCAGCCCGGCCCGGGTCAGCCCCAAGGCCCGGGAAGGGCCGGTCCGGCCGGGATGCGGCGGGAGCTGTGATGTCACTGTCACTGTCACCGTCGCTGTCACTGTCGCTGTCACTGTCACTGTCACCTGCCCGGGAGCGAGCGGGGCTGAGCCGGAGCATCGGCACCTCCCCGTCCCTGTCCCTGTCACTGTGTCTGTCCATGTCCCCACCCCTGTTCCCATCCCTGTCGCTGTCCCCATCCTTGTCTCCCATTCCTGTTGCTGTCCCCGTCACTGTCCCCGCCCCGTCCCTGTCCCTGTCCCTATCCCTGTCCCGTCTCCCATCCCTGTCCCCATTGCTGTGCCCTCCCTGTCCCCGTCTCCCGTCCCTGTCCCCATTGCTGTGCCCTCCCTGTCGGTGTCCCCATCCCCGTCTCCATCCCTGTTCCCTGTCCCTGTTCCCATTCCTGTCTCCATCCTTGTCCCTGTCCCCGCCCCTCTCCCCCATCCCCATCCCTGTCCTTGTCCCCATGCCCATCCCCATCCCTGTCCCCATCCCTGTCCCCATCCCTGTCCCCATCCCTGTCGCTGTCCCCGTGTCCCAGCCCCGCTGTCTCTCCGTGCCGTGGCTGCAGCAGCAGCAGCAGCGCTGGTGGCGCTCACCCAAGGTCACCGCAGGGGACAATAGCGCTGGGGACAGAGCCCGAGCCTCCCGCGTGGCACAGCCCGGCCTGGGGACACCGGGCAGACACACGGACCGTCTGTCTGTCTGTCTGTGTGTCTGTGTGTCTGTCACCCGAGCCAGACCAGCTCTGCCGGCAGCTCCCAGCTGGGCTGGGATTCCTGTCCCTGCGATTCCTGTCCCTGGGATTTCTGTCCCTGGAATTTCTGTCCCTCAATTTCTGTCCCTGGAATTTCTGTCCTGAGATTTCTGTCCCTGCGATTCCTGACACTGGAATTCCTGTCCCTGGGATTTCTGTCCTTGCTATCCCTCAATTTCTGTCCCTCACTTTCTGTCCCTGGGATTGCTGTCCTTGCAATTTCTGTCCCTGGAATTTCTGTCCCTGGGATTGCTGTCCCTCAATTTCTGTCCCTGGATTTCTGTCCTCGCAATTTCTGTCCCCTGTGGAAGCTCCAGCCCAGCCAGGTGGGCACAGCTCGGGTTATTCTGGGATACCCTAAAGGTGAGCACAGCTCCTGGGGTCCCCCGAGGGTGGGCACAGCTGGGGACAGGAGGTGGCACGGGGTCACCTGGCAGCAGCTGGGGCTGCCCGGGAATTGTTTGATTCCTCCTTCTCTTGAAAACAATCACGGGCAGAGCCCAGGGCACGAGTGGCACCTCTGTCACGGGGATTTGGGGACAGTGGGACACAGGAGTTCTGTGCTGGGATTTGGGGACAATGGGACACAGGAGTTCTGTGCAGGGATTTGGGGACAGTGGGACACAGGAGTTCTGTGCAGGGATTTGGGGACAGTGGGATTTGGGAACAATGGGACACAGGAGTTCTGTGCAGGGATTTGGGGACAGTGGGACACAGGAGTTCTGTGCAGGGATTTGGGGACAGTGGGACGTGGGAGATGTGTGCAGGGATTTGGGGACAGTGGCACACGGGAGGTGCTTGCCTGTGCCCATGGCACCTCTCCCGTTCCTTTTGGGGTCCCCTGTCCCCGCTGCCACCCCTGCCCGGATTTCCCAGTGCCCGAGGAGGGACAATCCCAGCTCCCTGCTGGGCAGTACCGCGAGCAGAGCTGCCACCAGAGCTGCCACCAGAGCTGCCACCCCCTGTCCCTCCCCTGTCCCGGTGACAATGGGGCTGTTGCCACCCTGGAGCCGGTGCCAGCCCCATGCCAGCCCCGTGAGGGCACGGCTGGCATCGGGGCTGTTTTGGGAAGGTTCTTGGAGTGCAGCTCTGTTTGTGTCAATATTTGGACGTTTCTCAGGCGTGATCGTGGAGCATCCTGAGCCTCATGAATATTCAGAGGCCTCGGGGACTGCCTGGCTCTGCTCGGTGTGACAGGGACAGGGACAGGGGGACAAGGCCAGGGACACGGGGACAGGGACACAGGGGGACACGGGGACACTGGGACATGGCTGGCACAACCCGAATTGGGGGCACTGGGGGTGCCAGGGCTGTGCTGGTGGAGGGCACCTGGGGCTGGACATCACCTGGATGGGTGTGTGGTCACACCTGGGCAGGGACACTGCCACCTGTGCCCAGGGTGCAGGGACAGTTTTGAGGTTTTTATTTGTTTTTTTTTGGGGTTTTGTTTGTTTGTTTTTGTGGGTTTTGTTTGCTTGTTTGTTTTTATTTAAAATGGAATATAAAAATTAAAATTAAAATTAAAAAAAAAGTCAATATAGCCAATAAGGAAAAAGGCCCAGGCTCAGGGATTTTGTGCTTTCCCTCCTTTTTTATACTTTCTTTTCTGCTGCCAGCAGCGCAGAAAGCCAGGGCAGCCCTTCTGAGGCTGGGGATGGTGGGAAAAAGAGGGAGAAAAACAAAAATAAGAGTTTCCACTGATTTTTGCCCATTTCTGCCCCATTTTTGCCCAGGCACCGTGTACACTACTTGATCCCATACATTGTGCTTTCCCTCCTTTTTTGTGCTTTCCTCTCTGCTGGCAGCAGCACAAAGAGCCAGGGCAGCCCTTCTGCTGCTGGGGACAGTGGGAGAAACAGGGATAAAAAGAGTTTTCACTGATTTTTCCCCTTTTCACCCCATTTCTGGCAGGCACCATGTGCTCTATGTGATCCCCTAAGTTGTCCTTTCCCCTCCTTTTCCTGCTTTTCTCTGCTGGCACGAAGAGCCAGGGCAGCCCTTCTGCTGCTGGGGACGGTGGGATAAAAACCAAAATTAAAGTTTTGACTGATTTTTGCCGTTTTTGCCCCATTTCTGGCCAGGCACCTTATGCACTACTTGTGCTTTCCCTCCTTTTCTTGTTTTCCCCTGCTGCCAGCAGCACAGAAAGCCAGGGCAGCCCTTCTGCTGCTGGGGATGGTGGGATAAAACCCAAAATTAAAGTTTTGACTGATTTTTGCCGATTTTGCCCCATTTCTGCCAGGCACCTTATGCACTACTTGTGCTTTCTTTCCCTCCTTGTCTTGCTTTCCTCTGTGCTAGCACAAAGAACCAGGGCACTGTTTATCCCACTTTTATCCAGTGGGATAAAAACCAAAATTACAGTTTTGACTGATTTTTGCCGATTTTGCCCCATTTCTGGCCAGGCACCACGTGCACTACTTGTGCTTTCTTTCCCTCCTTGTCTTGCTTTCCTCTGTGCTAGCACAGAGAGCCAGGGCACTGTTTATCCCACTTTTAACCAGTGGGATAAAATCCAGAATTAAAGTTTTGACTGATTTTTGCTGTTTTTGCCCCATTTCTGCCAGGCACCTTATGCACTACTTGTGCTTTCCCTCCTTGTCTTGCTTTCCTCTGTGCTGGCACAGAGAGCCAGGGCACTGTTTATCCCACTTTTATCCAGTGGGATAAAAACCAGAATTAAAGTTTTGACTGATTTTTGCGGTTTTTGCCCCGTTTCTGGCAGGCACCACGTGCACTACGTGATCCCCTACGACGGGGACCAGTCGGTGGTGGACTCCTCGGAGAATTACTTTGTGACCGACAATGTGACCAAGCAGGAGATCGACCTCATGCTGGGGCTGCTGCTGGGCTTCTGCATCAGCTGGTTCCTGGTGTGGATGGACGGCGTCCTGCACTACGCCGTGCGCGCCTGGCGCGCCAGCCGCCGATACGGTACGGCCTTCGGCCTCGGCGCGGCCCCTCGCCATCCTCACCATCTTCATCAACTTCATCCTCATCTTCTTCACCAGCGTCTTCATCTTCATCATCTTCACCATCATCTTCATCTTCATCATCTTCACCAGCGTCTTCATCAACTTCATCCTCATCATCTTCATCATCGCCTTTGTCTTCATCTACTTCATCGACTTCATCAACTTCATCTTCATCATCGTCTTCGTCTTCATCCACTTCATCAACTTCATCTTCATCATCTTCATCATCGTCTTCATCTTCATCAACTTCATCCTCATCATCTTCACCGTCGTCTTCATCTTCATCATCTTCACCATCTTCACCATCTTCATCAACTTCATGTTCATCATCTTCACCTTCATCTTCATCAACTTCATCAACTTCATCTTCATCATCTTCACCATCGTCTTCTCATCATCATCTTCACCATCATCTTCATCTTCACCATCTTCATCAACTTCATCATCTTCACCATCATCTTCTCATCTTCATCATCTTCACTATCATCTTCATCTTCATCAACTTCATCTTCACCATCTTCATCAACTTCATCTTCATCATCTTCACCATTGTCTTCTCATCTTCATCATCTTCACCATCGTCTTCATCTTCACCATCTTCATCAACTTCATCATTGTCTTTGTCTTCATCAACTTCATCTTCACCATCATCTTCATCTTCATCAGCTTCATCCACTTCATCAACTTCATCTTCATATCATCTTCATCTTCATCAGCTTCATCTTCATCATCTTCACCATCATCTTCTCATCTTCATCATCTTCACCATCGTCATCTTCATTAACTTCATCTTCATCGTCTTCACCTTCATCTTCACCGTCTTCATCAACTTCATCTTCATCATCGTCTTCATCTTCATCAATTTCATCTTCATCAACTTCACCATCGTCTTCTCATCTTCATCATCTTCACCATTGTCTTCATCTTCATCAGCTTCATCAACTTCATCAACTTTATCTTCATCATCTTCATCATCATCCTCCTTATCCTCCTCCTGATCTTCTCCTCCTCTTCCTCATCTTTCTTGCCTTCTGCTCTTCTTCCTCATCTTCCTCATTTTCCTCATCTTCATCCTTCTCCTCCTCATCTTCTCCTCTTCCTTCTCCTCCTCCTCTTCCTCCTCCTCTTCTCCTTTTCCTCCTCCATTATTCCCATTCCCAATCCCATTCCATTCCCATTCCCATTTCCGTTATTTCCATTATTTATTTCCATTATTCCCATTCCCATTCCCATTTTCATTATTTCCATTATTTATTTCCATTATTTACATTCCCATTCCCATTTCCATTATTTATTTCCATTATTCCCATTCCCATTCCCATTTCCATTATTTCCATTATTTATTTCCATTATTCCCATTCCCATTCCCATTATTTCCATTATTTCCATTTCCATTCCCATTCCCATTTCCATTCCCACTCCCATTCCCATTCCCATTATTTCCGTTCTTTATTTCCATTATTCCCTATCCCATTCCCATTCCCATTATTTATTTCCATTATTCCCAATCCCATTCCCATTCCCATTATTTATTTCCATTATTCCCATTCCCATTTCCATTATTTCCATCATTTATTTCCATTATTCCCATTCCCATTTCCATCCCTTCCCACCCCTCACCCCTGGCCAGATGTGGGGAGGTTTTTATTCACTTGTGCCCCCAAAACCAAAACCCTTGGGCACATTTGCCAGGCTTGGGGCAGTAAAACCCTGAATTAACCCAGGAAGGACCAACAGACCCTTCAGAGCCTCCTCTGCCCCATTTCCCCCCTTATTTGGAGGAGATAAAAACCACAGGAAAATCAGGGAATAACTGGAAATTCCCTCCAGATGTGCCAAAAAAATCTCATTTCTCCAGCCCCTGACTGATGGTGCTGCTAAACCCAGCTCAGGGAAGGAGCAGCAGGAAGATTTATCTGCAGGCCCATAAGAAATTCCAATTAGAAACGTGGAGTCTCTTTCTAAAAACTCAGATAAAAATGAAATTAATTTCCCATTAATCTTCCCAAAGCCCCAGCAGGCTCCGGGAGCAGTTTCTGGGTTGGGATTCTGATTTTCCTGGGAGATTTCAGCCTCTGAGCAGCAATTCTGGGGCTGTGACTCCTGATTCCATCAGAGACCAGAGCAGGGCTGCCAGGAGCTCTCCTTGAGCTGGGATCTGCCCCCAGTGAAGGGAGGATTTTATTTTTAGTAGTTAATTTGGTATTTATTTTTAGTAAGTATTTCGTATTTTTTATTTTTAGTAATTAATTTTGTATTTTATTTTTAGTAATTATTTTGTATTTTTTTAGTAATTATTTTGTATTTTTTATTTTTAGTAATGAATTTCATATTTTATATTTAGTAATGATTTAGTATTTGAATTTTCTATTAATTACTATATTTATAATAAATATTAATATTATGGATTATTAATATTAAAATATATATTATATAAATATTAATTATTATAAATTTAAATTTATTATGAATATTATTACAAAGTATTACTATATATTATATATTATATATTATATATTATACATTATATGGTATAATATAATCATTTATCATATATCATACAACATATATTATATAATATATAATATTTATTATTTATTTATAATATTTATTATTTATTTATAATTTATAATATTTATTATATATTACATTATATTATGTATAATATATAATATATAATATATAATATATAATATATAATATATAATATATAATATATTATATATTATATATCATATATTATGTATTATGTATTATATATTATATATTTAATTTTAATATATAATATATATAAGATATAGAATAGAAATTATCAATTAGCAATTAGTAGAAATATTATTACAAGTTATTACTATGAAATATTTTATCAGAGATGAAATATTACCTATTATAAATTTTCAGTTATTATTAATATTATCTAACATACAAAATATTAATTATTATAAAGTATTAATGATTATAAATATTAGAAAATATAAACTTATCCTTTAGTCAGGGTGTAGAATGAATTCTCAAGCTTGGAGAATTCCCCAGGGTGACCCTGGGGGTGCCAGGAGGAAAGAGGAGAAGCACCAGAGCTGCCCTGGGGACACAGAGAGCCCTGGGGACACCCAGAGAGAGCCCTGGGGACACACAGAGAGAGCCCTGGGGACACACACAGAGAGAGCTCTGGGGACACACAGAGAGAGCCCTGGGGACACACAGAGAGAGCCCTGGGGACACACAGAGAACTCTGGGGACACACAGAGAGAGCCCTGGGGACACACCCAGAGCCTTGGGGACACACACAGAGAGCCCTGGGGACACACAGGGAGCCCTGGGGACACGCAGAGCCCTGGGGACACTCAGAGAGAGCCCTGGGGACACACACAGAGCCCTGGGGACACACAGAGAGCTCTGGGGACACACAGAGAGCCATGGTGGGTGACAGAGCCTGGCCCCGGTGTCCCCTGTTGCAGCCCATGAGCTGTGCTGGGTACACCCCGCTCTGGGGACACACAGCCCTGGGAAGACACAGAGCCCTGGGGACACCCCCAGAGTTCTGAGAGGTCACAGAGCCTTGGTGGGTGACAGAGCCTGACCCTGGGTGTCCCCTGTTGCACCCGATGAGCTGGGTGTCTGGGGACACACAGCCCTGGGAGGACAGGGAGCCCTGGGGACACCCCCAGAGCCCTGGTGGGTGCCAGAGCCCCGGTGGGTGACAGAGCCCCGGTGGGTGACAGAGCCCCGGTGGGTGCCGGATCCCCGGTGGGTGGCAGAGCCCCGGTGGGTGCCAGAGCGCCGGTGGGTGACAGAGCCCCGGTGGGTGACGGAGCCCTGGGAGGTGACAGAGCCCTGGTGGGTGCCGGATCCCCGGTGGGTGCCGGAGCCCCGGTGGGTGGCAGAGCCCCGGTGGCCCCGGTGGGTGGCAGAGCCCCGGTGGGTGGCAGAGCCCCGGTGGGTGCCGGATCCCCGGTGGGTGCCGGAGCCCCGGTGGGTTACAGAGCCCCGGTGGCCCCGGTGGGTGCCATAGCCCCGGTGGGTGCCGGAGCCCCGGTGGGTGCCGGATCCCCGGTGGGTGCCGGAGCCCCGGTGGGTGCCGGAGTCCCGGTGGGTGGCAGACCCCCGGTGGGTGCCGGAGCCCCGGTGGGTGCCATAGCCCCGGTGGGTGCCGGAGCCCCGGTGGGTGCCGGATCCCCGGTGGGTGCCATAGCCCCGGTGGGTGCCGGTGCTGACCGCGCTGTCCCGTGTTGCAGACACGCCCTGGTGGTGGCTGCCCAGGCTGGTTAAGCTGAAGGAGCTGCGCAAGCGCCACCCGCGGCAGTTCGAGGAGCCCACGGGGAACATGGTGCACATCAAACAGAAGCTCTACCACAACGGGCACCCCAGCCCGCGGCACCTGTGAGGGACTGCGGCCTCCGCCCCGCGCACGGGACTCCTCTTCCTCACGGGACAGCCTCCCAGGCCAGCCGGGCACACGGATTGTCGCGATTTTGTCGCGATTTTGTCGCGATTTTGTCGGGATTTTGCCGGGATGGACACGCCACCATGCACAACCAGAGCCGGTGCCGAGGCTTTGCACTGTGTTCCACATTTTATTGTCAGACTGGTGTAAATATGTAAAAAAAAAAAAAAAAGCAGACAAACAACAACAACAACAACAACAAAAAGAGATTTGCATTATAATTTCAACCCTCATCCCATTTTCCTGGCTGTCCTGCACATCCGTCCTGCTGGGAATGGAGGTGGGACAGCAGCAAGAAGATGCCAAGTGTCTCCTCCAGGAGCTCCAGCCCCACAAAATTTCTCTGTTCCTTTGGCTGCTCTGAGCCTCCCATGGCTACAAAGGGCCTGGCTGGTCACAGGTTTGGATGGAGGAAGGCACAGTGTCCCCTTTTTGGGGTTTTTTTGGGGTTTTTGGTTCACAGGTTTGGATGGAGGAAGGCACAGTGTCCCCATTTTGGGTTTTTTTGGGGTTTTTGGTTCAGATGTTTGGATGGAGGAAGGCACAGTGTCCCCTTTTTGGGGTTTTTTGGGGTTTGTTTTTGCTTTAGTTCACAGGTTTCCCAGTGTCCCCTCTTTGGGGTTTTTTGCTTTGGTTCACAGGTTTGGTTGGGGGAAGGCACAGTGTCCCCTTTTTGGGGTTTTTTGGGGGTTTTGGGGTTTTCGTTTCACAGGTTTGGTTGGGGGAAGGCACAGTGTCCCCTTTTTGGGGTTTTTGGTTCACAGGTTTGGTTGAGGGAATGCTCAATGTCCCCTTTTTGGTTTTTTGGGTTTTTTTTTTTTGTTTTGGTTCACGTTCTGGAGTTGCTGAGGGGGAAGGAAGGGCTGGGGATGACTCAGGGGTTTGTGTTTGCATTGCTGCCCTCTGAACCTGCCCTAAGCACCCCCACCCCAGAGCTGCTGCTCTGGTGACACCTTTGGAGGTGGCACCTTTGGAGGTGGCACTTTTGGAGGTGACATCTTTGGTGGTGGCACTTTGGTGGCTCCTCTGGTGGTGGGAAAGAAGGAGCTGCTCTGCCCCTCTTCCTGTAGGGTGAGCCTGGTTCAAACACCCCAAAACCCCCAAACCCCAAAGAGCAGCAAGAGCAGGGTGAGCCTGGTAAAAACACCCCAAAAACCTGGTTCAAGCACCCCAAAAACCTGATTCAAACACCCCAAAAACCTGGTTCAAGCACCCCAAAAACCTGATTCAAACATCCCAAAAACCAGATTCAAACACCCCAAAACCCCTGAGAGCAGCAAGAGGGAGCCCTGAGCAGCCTCTTGTAGGGTGAGCCTGGTTCAAACACCCCAAAAACCTGGTTCAAACACCCCAAAACCTCAAAACCTCACCCAGAGAGGGGGCCCTGAGCACGGTGAGCCAGGTTAAAACACCCCCAAACCCCAAAATTCCAGAGAGCAGCACAGAGGGAGCCCTGAGCAGCCTCTTGTAGGGTGAGCCTGGTTAAAACACCCCAAAAACCTGGTTCAAACACCCCAAAACCTCAAAACCCCAAAACCCCAGAGAGCAGCACAGAGGGAGCCCTGAACAGGGTGAGCTTGGTTCAAACACCCCAAAAAACCTGGTTAAAACCCCCAAAATCCCAAAGAGCAGCAAGAGGGGCCCCTGAGCAGCCTCAGTCCTGCTGCACCCCCTCCTTGTGGGGCTGGGCTCTGGGGACACACAGACACCCAGAACAAACCCCAAACCATAGATCAAAACCCCAAAACCACAGACACCCAGAACAAAACCCCAAACCACAGACACCCACACCAAAACCCCAAAAACCACAGACCAAAACCCCAAACCACAGACCAAACCCCCAAAACCACAGACCAAACCCCAAACCACAGGCCAAAACCCCAAAACCACAGATACCCACACAAAACCACAGACCAAACCCCCAAAACCACAGACACCCACACAAAACCCCAAAACCACAAAATCCCAAAAACTCCAAAACCACAGACACTCACACCAAAACCACAGACACCCACACCAAAACCCCAAAACCACAAACCAAAACCCCAAAACCACAGCCACCCACACCAAAACACCAAACCACAAAATCCTAAAAACCCCAAAACCACAGACACTCACACCAAAACCACAGAGACCAAAACCCCAAAACCACAAACACCAAAACCCCAAAACCACAAACCAAAACCCCCAAACCACAGACACCCAGACCAAAACCCCAAAACCACAAACACCCACACCAAAACACCAAACCACGAAATCCCAAAAACCCCAAAATCACAGACATCCACACCAAAACCCCAAAACCACAGACACCCACACCAAACTCCTCCCCAAACACCCCAAATGTCCCCAGAATTGACCCCAAATGTGAGGAAGCCCCACAGGGGTGTTGTGGTGCTGCTCCTGTGGGGTTTTGAGGGTTTTGGGGTGTGATCTTTTGGGATCAGGGCTCTCCGGGCAGTGTCCCCACCCCAAACCTCCTGTAGGGCCACAGAGGGGCTGCAGGAGCTGGGGGGGTTTGGGGTTTTTTGTCCTGAACCCCCATCATTTCCCCTATTTCATCTTTTTGTATCCAGTGGGATGGTGCAGAATTGGGGGAAAAACCCAAAATTAAAAGATGTTGAGAAAAATCTCATTTTTTTCCCATGATACTCTCAGAAAAATCTCTTTTTTTTTCCATGGATTCCACGATACTCAGAAAAATCTCATTTTTTCCCCATGAGTTCCATGATACTCTCAGAAAAATCTCATTTTTTTCCCCATGGATTCCACGATACTCAGAAAAATCTCATTTTTTTCCCCATGGATTCCATGATACTCTCAGAAAAATCTCATTTTTTTTCCCATGGATTCCATGATACTCTCAGAAAAATCTTCTTTTCCCATGGGTTCCATGATACTCTCAGAAAAATCTCATTTTTTTTCAATGGATTCCACAATACTCTCAGAAAAATCTCATTTTTTTTTTCCCCCATGGATTCCATGACACTCTTTGGGGTCACTTTTTAAATTTCCTATGCCCAGTCCAGTTAATTAAAAGCCCCCAGAACTGCCCAAATATTCCCATTTTTTCTGCCATTCCCACTTTTGCTATTCCCTAGTGCCTCTTGTCTTGGAGCCCCAGGTTTTTTCTGGACCTCAATAATTGCCTGGTCCATATTTGTGTCTGTCTGTCTGTCTGTCTGTCTGTCTGTCATTCCTGGCTGTGATGTCCAAAATTCCTTAGGATCTAAGGAATGATTTTTCCTTGAGCAGTTATCAACAAGTGGGGACAGAATTTTGGAGGGGAGAGAAAAATTCCATTGGGATAAGGAGAAAATATTGAGTCCCTGGGACTGGTTATGTAAAAACAAAGGGGGGAAAAAAAGCACTTTAAATCAAATTTTCCACTGATTAAACTCAGACTGAATGTAAAGCCTGGCTCTGCCCTGTTCTAGCAGCTGAGCTTGGTTGAAATAATAAAAATTTAAGCAGAAATATTAAAAATGAGGCAGCTGGAGAGGGTGAAGTGATGGCTCACACCTGTTAGGGTTGATCTGGCTGATCCAGGGAAAAATTCCATAAAAATTTGAGGATCTGGAAGGGGGGGTGGGAAATTTTCTACATAATAGAAATGTTCCTGTTGTGTAAAAGGAGATTTGAAAAAAATATGGTGAGAGGGAGAGAGGAGAGGAAGAAGAGGAGAGGGAAGGAGAAGAGAGGAAGAGGAGAGGAAGGAGAGGAAGAAGAGAGGGAAAGAGGAGAGGAAGAAGAGGAGAAGAGGAGAGGGAGGGAGAGGAGAGGAAGAAGAGGAAAGGGAAGGGGAGGAGAGGATGAGGAGGAGAGGAAACAGAGGAGGAAGGAGAGGAGAGGAAGAAGAGAGGGAAACAGGAGAGGAAGAAGAGGAGGAGAGGAGAGGAGAGCAGAGGAGAGGGAGGGAGAGGAGAGGAAGGAGAGGAAGAGGAGGAGAGGAAACAGAGGAGAAGGAAGCAGAGGAGGAAGGAGAGGAGAGGAAGAAAAGTGGAGAGGAAATAAAGGAGAGGAAGAAGAGGAAAGGGAAGAAGAGGAGAGGAAGACAAGTGGAGAGGAAGAAGAGGAGAGGAAGCAGAGAGGGAAGCAGAGGACAGGAAGGAGAGGAAGGGGAGCAGAGGAAGAAGAGGAAAGGAAGGAGAGGAAGAAGAGAGGAAGAAGAGGAGATGAAGTAAAGGAGTGGGAAGCAGAAGACAGGAAGGAGAGGAGGAGGAAGCAGAGAAGGAAACAGAGGAGAGGAAGCGGAGGAGAGGAAGGAGAGGAGAGGATGAGGAGGAGAGGAAACAGAGGAGGAAGGAGAGGAGAGGAAGAAAAGGAAAGGAAATAAAGGGGAGGAAGAAGAGGAGAGGGAAGCAGAGAGGGAAGCAGAGGACAGGAAGGAGAGGAAGGGGAGCAGAGGAAGAAGAGGAAAGGAAGGAGAGGAGAGGAAGAAGAGAGGAAGAAGAGGAGCTGAAGTAAAGGAGAGGAAGAGGAGAGGAAAGCAGAGAAGAGGGAGCAGAGAAGAAGAAGAGGAGATGAAGTAAAGGAGTGGGAAGCAGGAGAGAGGAAGGAGAGGAGGAGGAAGCAGAGAAGGAAGCAGAGGAGAGGAAGAAGGAAGGAGAGGAAGAAGAGGAAGCAGAGGTGAGGAAGAAGAGGAGAGGAAGGAGAGGAAGCAGAGGAGCCAGGAGGAGCTGCCCAGCCCAGCTGGGGCCCTGCTGTGTGTCCGTGTGTCCTGAGCTCTGTCTGTGTCCCTCTGTCCCCTGCATGGCCCTGTCCCCCCCTGTCCCCCCCTGTCTCCCCCGGGGGTCCCAGCCCCTCTGGCCCTCCCTGCCCTGCCCTGGGGAGGATTTGCACCCTGGGACACAGCACAGAGCCTGCAGTGCTGCCTGCCCTCATTTCCATCCTGATTTTCTTTTTTCCTGCACCCAAAGCACTCCTGCATGCAGCAGGCACAGCCCAGACTCTGCCAGAGAGATCCAGCTCTGCTCTGGGTCTAATCACAGAACCATCTCTCCTGTGGTTGAAAAGCAATAATGGCTAATTTTTATTTTTATTTTTATTTTTATTTTTATTCAATAAAACTTGCACAGGCAGATTTCAGCCAGGGCTTTGTGAAATCTGAAGGGAGCAGCTGAAGGTGCAGAGAGCTTGGGCTGGGGGAGGCAATAGAAAAAAGCACACTGTGATTTTCTTTGGGTCAAAAAATGAGTGTATTTCAGCCATTCCTTCCCTTTCAAGAAGATGTTTGTATCATAGAGAACCAGTTCAGCTCCTGGAGCTAAGCCCATCCTTTGCTGTTTGTCAGTAAAATAGTTTTTTGCATGTTTTGCATTTGAGTGTTTTTTTTTTCCCCCAACCCTTTGAAGTCAGGAATTCCCTCTGGGAGCAGCAGCTCCCCAGTTTGGGCAGGAGGAGGTGGAAAAAGGATGGGGAGGTGTGGGGAGAGCCCTGAGGAAGGGCTGGGGGATTCCTCCACGTTCTGGGACAGATTTTTGGCTCCTGCTGGCTGGGAAAACAGGGAAGGTCCAAGATCCAAAACTGATTTTAAAGGAAAATATTTCACTGATTCTAAAGGAAAAAACCCTGATTTTAAAGGAAAAAAATCACTGATTTTAAAGGAAGATATTTCAGTGATTTTAAAGGAAAAAAATCCTGATTTTAAAGGAAAGTATTTCACTGATTTTAAAGGAAAAAACCCCTGATTTTAATGGAAAATATTTCACTGATTCTAAAGGAAAAAAACCCTGATTTTAAAGAAAAATATTTCACTAATTTTAAAGGAAAAAACCGCCTGATTTTAAAGGAAAATATTTCACTGATTTTAAAGGAAAAAAACCCCTGATTTCAAAGGAAAATATTTCACTGATTCTAAAGATAAAACCCCTGATTTTAAAGGAAAGTATTTCACTGATTCTAAAGGAAAAAAACCCTGATTTTAAAGGAAAATATTTCACTGATTTTAAAGGAAAAAACCCTGATTTTAAAGGAAAAAAAACACCCTGATTTTAAAGGAAAATATTTCAGTGATTTTAAAGGAAAATATTTCACTGATTTTAAAGGAAAAACCCCTGATTTTAAAGGAAAATATTTCACTGATTTTAAAGGAAAAAAAACCCCTGATTTTAAAGGAAAATATTTCACTGTTCAATTCTGGGTGTAAGCTGCCTGCAGAGAGGAGCCGGAGCCTCTCAAGGCCAATTCCTGAAGGGCAGGAAAAGCAGGAAAAGCAGGAAAAGCAGGAAAAGCAGGAAAAGCAGAGGAATGTCAGGAAAAGCAGAGGAATCTGAGGAAAAGCAGAAAGCAGAGGAATCTCAGGAAAAGCAGAGGAATCTCAGGAAAGGCCAGGCCAGCTCAGGATGGCCGCAGTGGGGCTGTGGCAGCTCCTGTGTGGGCACAGGGCTCAGCAAGGGCTCAGATTTAGGTCAGGCCTAGAGCTGGGCCTGTGCAGCTCCACCAGGGCCTCAGAGCAGAGCACAGAGTTCAAATCCAGTTGAAACACAGAAAATAAAGATCAGGAGATTTTCTAACCTGTCATATGCACAGAAGAACAAATGTCATCTCATCAGGACAGGCTCGTGCTCAGGGCTGACAGTGGCACATTTTCCCAGCAGGAAATTTGTGTGGTAAGAGCTGTGGGAGCAAACGAGGCCCACTCATCTCTCTGTTCAGACCATGCTGCATCTGTGTGCCCCAAAGTCACCTCTCCACAGAAAAAAGGGATTTACTTGGGGGAAAAATATGTGGGGCTGCTCTCTGATCATTTGTGTTAAACAGTGAATCAGCCCAAATCCACTTTTCTAATAAAAAATTACTCTGAAGGGTAGCTCAAGTGAGCTAAAAACATGATTTACGTGGGGGAAAAATATGTGGGGCTGCCCTCAGATCATTTGTGTTGAACAGTGAATCACCCCAAATCAATTTTCTAAGAAAAATTTAATCTTGAAGGGTAACTCAAGTGAGGAAGGAGCTGTGTCATGGGCAGGATTTGGGGATAAAAGGGTGAGAAATGGCTCTGCTGGAGCACAAACCCTACAGATTTAAATGTGTGGGATGCAAATGTCAGGCTTGGACAATCCCATAGGTGCTGGGGCACTGCAGGAACAGCTCAGAAGGATTTGGGGTCAGGCAGGATTTTGGGTTAAAAGTGAGAAATGGCTCTGCTGGAGAATAAACCCTACAAATTTAAATGTGTGGGATGTAAATGTCAGGCTTGGACAATCTCTGGGTTCCCACAGTGCTGGGACATTGCAGGTACAGCCCAGAAGGATTTGGGGTCAGGCAGGATTTGGGGATAAAAGGGTGAGAAATGGCTCTGCTGGAGCACAAACCCTACAGATTTAAATGTGTGGGATGCAAATGTCAGGTTTGGACAATCCCATAGGTGCTGGGACACTGCAGAAACACCTCAGAAGGACTTGGGGTCAGGCCACAGACACCAACACAGCCAGTGGTGTTTCACCAAGGGTTCCTTTAATAAATTCAGTTATTTCTGCCTTTTGAACCCATTTTGCTTTTCTGCTTTTGCACTTCAAACCCACGAGGAGAGCCAGGGCAGGGCCTCCCTGGCACCGCAGCCTGCTCTCCACGGGCCACCCCACCAAACCTTTGCCTTTTCTGTGTGCTCAGGTGAATCCTGCAGGTCCCTCACACGGGGGTCCCCTTGGGGAAGGGCAGCAGGGGGTTCCTGGCAGTGTCTCTGGTTGCTTCTGCCCCTTCTGTTTTCAGCCACTCCATCTTCTGCCGGTGCTGCCGGACGGCGTCGGCCACGCGCGCGTCCATCATGGCCTCGGTCAGCACGCCGTCCTCCGAGGCGTAGGCCGCTGCCTGTGGGGACAAGGACACTCAGACACCTCAGGGATGGCGTGTGCCACCAGCAGGGGACACTCAGGCTGCTGCCTGTGGGGACAAGGACACTCAGACACCTCAGACACCTCAGGGATGGTGTGTGCCACCAGCAGGGGACACTCAGGCTGCTGCCTGTGGGGACAAGGACACTCAGACACCTCAGGCACCTCAGGGATGGCGTGTGCCAGCAGCAGGGGACACTCAGGCTGCTGCCTGTGGGGACAAGGACACTCAGACACCTCAGACACCTCAGGCACCTCAGGCATGGCGTGTGCCACCAGCAGGGGACATCTCAGGCTGCTGCCTGTGGGGACAAGGACACTCAGACACCTCAGGGATGGCGTGTGCCACCAGCAGGGGACACTCAGGCTGCTGCCTGTGGGGACAAGGACACCTCAGGCACCTCAGGGATGGCGTGTGCCACCAGCAGGGGACACTCAGGCTGCTGCCTGTGGGGACAAGGACACTCAGACACCTCAGGGATGGCGTGTGCCACCAGCAGGGGACACTCAGGCTGCTGCCTGCCCGCTGTGCCCTTGCCCATGGGGCATTTCCACCACAGTGCCCTCGGTCCGAGCGGCGCGCGGGGATGGCTCTGCCCAGCTCTGCATTTCCTGGCAATGAAATCCCTTTTGTTTGGAGAAGAAAAGACCTCACATCTGGCTTTTTAAAATTTCCTCTCCTCTAAAAGAGCTGTGCATGTGAAGCCTTGTTTTGAGAAGAAAAACCTGACATTTGGTTCCTTTACATTTCCACTCCTGCTCTAATGGAGATCCTCATGTGAAGCCTTGTTTTCAGAACAAAACCCCAATATTTAGCTCCTTTAAATTTCCTCTCCTGCCCTAGAAGAGCTGCCCATGTGAAGCCAATAAAATAAAGAGAGGTGGGTGCAGGGGGGTGATGGAACCAAAAGTGACAGAAAATTGTTTAAACACTTGCACAGCACAACAGACAGCAGTGCTGGGGGCAACACGGGCAACGTGGTGCCTCTAAAATGATGTTTAGTGTGCCTCTAAAATGATGTTTAATGTGCCTTATCCTGCACTCCCTCAGGAACCTCCCCTCCACCCTGCACTCACAGCCCAACTCCCAGCCCAGCTCTGCTGGGAGGGGCACCCAAAGGTGACCAGAGGGACTGAGCCCTGTGCAGGGCACAGCCAGCCCAGCTGGGCTCAGCCTGGCCTGGGGTGCCAGCACAGCACCCAGGGAAGGATGCAGGATGCTGCTGCTGCCAGCTGCACCCATCTCCAAGGTAACAGAGCAGCCCCCGAGCTGCAGAGATCTAAATCTGGTTCCTCCCTCTGCAAGGGCTCCCGTGAGCTGCTCAGGGAATGAGGGAGCTTGGCTGAAATGAGATCCCCTGGCTGAAATGAGATTCCTTGGCTGTACACAGAGATCCCCTGGCTGAAAAGAGATCTCTTGGCTGAAAAGAGATTCCTTGGCTGAAAAGAGATTCCATGGCTGAAAAGAGAGATTCCTTGGCTGCACACAGAGATTCTTTGGCTGAAAAGAGATCCCTTGGCTGAAAAGAGATCCCCTGGCTGCACACAGAGATCCCCTGGCTGAAAAGAGAGATTCCTTGGCTGAAAAGAGATTCCATGGCTGAAAAGAGACCCCCTGGCTGAAAAGAGAGATCCCTTGGCTGCACACAGAGATCCCCTGGCTGCACAGAGGGTTGTATAGGGATCCCCTGGCTGTACTGAGATCCCTTTGATGCACACAGATCCCTTGGCTGCACAGGGATTCCCTGGTTGCACACAGATCCCTCTGATGCACAGAGATCCCTTGGTTTTACACAGATCCCTTTAATGCACACAGATCCCTTGGTTTTACACTCATCCCTTGGTTTTATACAGATCCCTTTGGCTGCACACAGATCTATTTTATGCACACTGATCCCTTTAATGCACAGAGGGTTGCACACAGATCCCTTGGTTTTATATAGATCCCTTTGATGCACACATATCACTTTCTTGCACACAGATCCCTTTGATGCACACAGATCCCTTTTATTCACAAAGGGTTTCACACAGATCCCTTGGTTGCACACAGATCCCTTTGATGCACACAAATCCCTCTGATGCACACAGATCCCTTGGTTTCACACAGATCACTTTCATGCACACAGATCCTTTTTATGCACACAGATCCTTTAATGCACACAGATCCCTTGGTTTCACACTCACCCCTTGGTTTCACACTCATCCCTTGGTTTCACACTCACCCCTGGTTTCACACTGATCCCTTGGTTTCACACTCATCCCCTGGTTTCACACTCACCCCTTGGTTTCACACTCATCCCCTGGTTTCACACTCATCCCCTGGTTTCACACTGATCCCTTTGCTGCACAGGGATTGGGATGAGCCCTGCAGCCCCCCCAGCCACCCTGCCTGACCCCAAGAACCCCAAATTCTCTCCCAGCCTGGATTTCCAGTGCCAGCCCTCGTGTCCCCTGTCCCAGTGAGCTGAAGGTGGAGTTCAGGACACACTGCAGTGCTCTGAGGCATCACACACAGGCTCCATCCATTATTGATGCTGCAAAACAGCAATTCCAGCCAGGGAGGAGCCTGACAGAAAACCAGCACAGGAACAAACCCCAGGGTGACCCTGTCACACCTCATGGGGCAGAACACAGAGCCCAGGGTGAGCTGCAGCTCTGCCACCACCACAGAGTTAGAAATCACTGAGCAGATGCAAGGAGAAATTATAATTTCCAGCAATAAGCAAAAGGTTCCTCAGGCTGGTGTTCAGCTCCTCTAACCTATTTTCCAGCCTTTTTTTAGGGGGGGAACTGGTCAGATCACAAAAGGTCTCAGAGCTGGCAGGTGCTGGGTTTTCCTGCAAATTCCTTTCCTTGTGCAAACCCTTTGCAATCCTTGCTCCAGGCAGGGCTGACACTTAAAACCAGGAGTAAAGCCTGGCCTTGGGAAGGAGCAGGTGTGTAAATGGAGAATTCACTAGTTATTATTATTTATTTTCTATTTATTTATTATTTATTCTCTATTTCTTTATTCTGCAAGGTTGAATAAGGATCCTCTCACTGCCTAAGCAGAATCCTCAGCACCTCTCCTGTCCTCTCTGCAAAATCTGACACTTAAAACCAGGAGTAAAGCCTGGCCTTGGGAAGGAGCAGCTCTGTAAATATTCTCCAGTTATTATTATTTATTCTTTTTATTTATTATTTACTTTTTATTTTTTTTATTCTGCAAGGTTCTTGTGCTGCTCTCACTGCCTGAGCAGAATCCTCAGCACCTCTCCTGTCCTCTCTGCAAAAACTTAAAACCAGGAGTAAAGCCTGGCCTTGGGAAGGAGCAGCTCTATAAATAGAGAATTCTCCAGTTATTATAATTTATTTTCTATTTATTTATTATTTATTCTCTATTTCTTTATTCTGCAAGGTTCTTGTGCTGCTCTCACTGCCTGAGCAGGATCCTCAGCACCTCTCCTGTCCTCTCTGCAAAAAGGGAAACACTGCAAAGGTTTTCTTCAGACCTCCATCATCCCCTCCTTGACATTTTTATTTTTTGCAAAATGAAAATTCTTTATAAAATTTTTTTGTAAAATAAAAATAAAAATAAAAATAAAAATAAAAATAAAAATAAAAATAAAAATAAAACCAGGGCTCTCAATGCAGCCCTGAAACCACTGCAAAGGTTTTGCTCAGACCTCCCTCACCCCCTCCTTGACATTTTTATTTTTTGCAAAATGAAAATTCTTTATAAAAACTTTTTGTAAAATAAAAATAAAAATAAAAATAAAAATAAAAATAAAAATAAAACCAGGGCTCTCAATGCAGCCCTGAAACCACTGCAAAGGTTTTGCTCAGACCTCCCTCACCCCCTCCTTGACATTTTTATTTTTTGCAAAATGAAAATTCTTTATAAAAATTTTTTGTAAAATAAAAATAAAAATAAAAATAAAAATAAAAATAAAAATAAAAATAAAGATAAAAATAAAACCAGGGCTCTCAATGCAGCCCTGAAACCACTGCAAAGGTTTTGCTCAGACCTCCCTCACCCCCTCCTTGACATTTTTATTTTTTGCAAAATGGAAATTCTTTATAAAAACTTTTTGTAAAATAAAAATAAAAATAAAAATAAAAATAAAAATAAAAATAAAAATAAAACCAGGGCTCTCAATGCAGCCCTGAAACCACTGCAACCTCCCTCACCCCCTCCTTGACATTTTTATTTTTTGTAAAATGAAAATTCTTTATAAATTTTTTTTGTAAAATAAAAATAAAAATAAAAATAAAAATAAAAATAAAGCCAGGGCTCTCAGTGCAGCCCTTGAGGGGTGTTTAAAAATGAAAACAGAGCTTTTCTGGGCTGGATTTCTGTGCTCAGAGTGGAACCTCCTGCAGAGCTGTGCAGTTCATGCTCTGCTGATTTTCTCAATGACTTTCTATTTTTAGGAAGCCTCAGGCCCTCAGTGTCAGGAAAGCAAATGGGAGCAGCAGCTGCCCCTTCTGGGAGCAGCTTGCACACACACAAAAATGGCACCAACCTCATTTCTATTCATCCCTCTGCCTCCTGCATGGGCAGATTTTAACCCATTTTCTCCAGTGCAGCAATTCCTGTTTTATCCCTCAAGCTAATTATGAAATAATTGTGTTTGCTGAGGACAAACCCAGCCTGAGTGACCTCATGTTTCACTGCAGCCAAGATTTGGGGTTTATTTCAACCTGGCCAGACTCATCTGTATCATTGAAATCTCATTTATCATGAAAATGGCATGATGAATAAAAAAATCATCCCAAAATACAACAGCTATTTTTAAAATATAAACAAGGGAGTAAAAAAAAAAAAAAAAAAGGGATTTATGTCAGTGGCATAAAAGGCAAGGAAATGACAGGAAGCTCCCACTGGGACATAAAACTCCTGGGAATTCTCCTGAAGTGCTGCCAAAACAATTTTCTAAGATTACAGCTTGAAATAGTGAGAGGTTGTTTTTTGCTTTTAAGTTTTGACATTTTATCTAAAGCACATCAGCAGCTCTGAGTGCAGGGCTGGGAAATCTGGAAACAGAATTTTTCCATTTTTCCTGAGGGGAATTTCTAAGGTGAAAATGCCACAAAGGACAATGGAACAGCACAAGGACAAAAGGGAATGCTCAGACTCCTGCAGGAGAGATTAAATTGGATTTTTAGCACTGCCTGTGCCAGACAGCAATATTTTTTCCCAGTGCTGCAGGTTACACTCTTGGCTTTTCTGCTGCTTCTTTTTGAATTCTGGTGGTAAATTCAGGACAGCCAGAGGGGGAAAATTCATGTGAGGGACACAAATCATCTCCAGCCCAGCTCTGAAAGCTGCAGCTCCTGCTCAGGGAAACTGAGAGGGGGTTTTAAATTATATTATTATATTATTATATTATTATATTATTATATTATTATATTATTATATTATTATTATTATTATATTATTATATATGGATATATTTTATGAAAAATATCAAAATAGAGAATTGTTCTTTTGGTAGGATGTTTTCTCCTGAGAAGCTGAGATGCCTCAGAATGAAATGCAAACATTGATTATCTGATTATTATTGATATTGATTATTATTATTATTGATTATTATTGATATCTGATTATTATTATTGATTATCTGCTGCTGTGGGATGGAACAGGTGGATCTGGGATTGGTCTCATGTGGTTGTTTTTAATTAATGGCCAATCACAGTCAGCTGGCTCAGACTCTGGTCACTCACAAGATTTTATTATTTTTCTTTTCCTTTTCCCTTTCCTTTCCTTTTTCATTTTTCTCCCCTTTCCTTTTCCCTTTCCTTGAAATTTCCTTTCCTTTCCTTGAAATTTCCTTGAAATTTCCTTTCCTTTCCATTTCCTTTCCTTGAAATTTCCTTTCCTTTCCTTGAAATTTCCTTGAAATTCCCTTCCCTTCCCTTCCCTTTTTCCCTTCCCCTTTTCCCTTTCCTGCCTTCTAATTAAATCCTTTTTTTCCATTCTTTTAGCATAGTTTTAATCTATCCTTTTCTTTCAATATCATATATATCATAAAATCATAAATCAGCCTTCTGAACCATGGAGTCCAGATTCTCATCTCTCCCCTTGTCCTGAGAACACCCCTTCAATTTTTAAAGTCAATATTGGCAGCAGAACAGGAAATTAAAATAGCAAAAATGAGATATTGATATGAGATATGAGAAATAGAGAGTAATCAGATTATTCTGTAATCAGATTATTTCTCACCTTTGGCAGTCAGCACCTTGAATTAAAAGGGAATTAAAATAACAAAAATGAAATATTGATGTATCAGATTATTTCCCACCTTTTTCAGAAAACACCTTGAATTACAAGGGAATTAAAAGACCAAAAATGAAATATTGATATGCAATGTAAGAATACAGACTAATCAGATTATTCTGTAATCAGATTATTTCCCACCTTTGGCACTCAGCACATTGAATTAAAAGGGAATTAAAATAGCAAAAATGAGATATTGATATGAGATACAAAAACCACAGAAAAATCAGATTATTTCCCACCTTTTTCAGAAAACACCTTGAATTACAAGGGAATTAAAAGACCAAAAATGAGATATTGATATGAAATATAAGAAATACAGAGTAATCAGATTATTCTGTAATCAGATTATTTCCCACCTTTTTCAGGCAGCACCTTGATTTAAAAGGGAATTAAAAGACCAAAAATGAGATATTGATAAATCAGATTATTTCCCACCTTTGGCACTCAGCACCTTGAATTTAAAGGGAATTAAAAGCCTAAAAATGAGATATTGAGATATCAGATTATTTCCCACCTTTTTCAGGCAGCACCTTGAATTACAAGGGAATTAAAAGACCAAAAATGAGATATTGATATGAAATATAAGAAATACAGAGTAATCAGATTATTCTGTAATCAGATTATTTCCCACCTTTGGCACTCAGCACCTTGAATTAATAGGGAATTAAAATAGCAAAAATGAGATATTGATATGAGATATAAGAAACACAGAAAAATCAGATTATTTCCCACCTTTTTCAGGCAGCACCTTGAATTAAAAGGGAATTAAAAGACCAAAAATGAGATATTGATATAAGATATCAGATTATTTCCCACCTTTGGCAGGCAGCACCTTGAATTAAAAGGGAATTAAAACACTAAAAATGAGATATTGATATAAGAAATACAGAGTAATCAGATTATTCTGTAGTCAGATTATTTCCCACCTTTGGCACTCAGCACCTTGAATTTAAAGGGAATTAAAGGCCCAAAAATGAAATATTGATATATCAGATTATTTCCCACCTTTTTCAGAAAACACCTTGAATTAAAAGGGAATTAAAAGACCAAAAATGAGATATTGATATGAAATATAAGAAATACAGAGTAATCAGATTATTCTGTAATCAGATTATTTCTCACCTTTGGCAGTCAGCACATTGAATTAAAAGGGAATTAAAATAGCAAAAATGAGATATTGATAAATCAGATTATTTCCCACCTTTGGCACTCAGCACCTTGAATTTAAAGGGAATTAAAAGCCTAAAAATGAGATATTGATATATCAGATTATTTCCCACCTTTGGCACTTGAATTAAAAGGGAATTAAAAGCCCAAAAATGAGATACTGATATATCAGATTATTTCCCACCTTTGGCACTTGAATTAAAGGCAATTAAAAGCCCAAAAATGAGATATTGATATGAGATATCAGATTATTTCCCACCTTTGGCACTAGAATTAAAAGGCAATTAAAGCCCAAAAATGAGATATTGATATATTCCAGAGTGTCTGTGGTGCACAAGCCCCCTGCAGCTGCTGCATCCAGCCTGGTGAGGATTTTCTGGAATAATTTCTGGCTCCTGCAGGAATTTTGGAGTCAATTCCTGCCCTGAGCACTGGAGCTGTGCAGTTCACTCCTCCTGTGGAATTATTTTTATCTGACCCAGTTCAGAGCTCAGCCATCCACAGGGGTGCACCAGCACCACAGCAAAACACTGCCAGAAATGCTGGAAAATGCAGATTTAAACCTTCCTGATCTACAAAGAATAATAAAAAAGGGAATAAAATAAAAATAACAGCCAGGAGAGCAGCAGGGCTGAGGGAATTCACCTGCCTGGAGAGGGGATGCTCCCCAAAGAAACTGCATTTCCTGCATTTTCCACCTTGATTTTCACTCTGATTTTAACATTGATTTTCACTCTAATTTCCACCCTAGTTTTCACTCTCTCACTCTGATTTTCACAACAATTTTCACTGATTCTCACCTTAATTTCCACTCTGATTTTCACCTTGATTTTCACTCTGATTTTCACTCTCTCACTCTGATTTTCACTCCAATTTTCACTCTAATTTTCCCCTTGATTTTCACTCCAATCTTCACTGATTCTCACCTTGATTTTCACTCTGATTTTCACCTTGATTTTCACTCTGATTTTCACTCTAATTTCCACCCTCTCACTCTGATTTTCACTCCAATTTTCACTCTGATTCTCACCTTGATTTTCACCTTATTCCCACTCTGATTTTCACCTTAATTCCCACTCTGATTTTCACCTTGATTTTCATTCTGATTTACACTTTCTCACTCTGATTTTCACTCTGATTCTCACCTTGATTTTCACCTTAATTTCCACTTTGATTCTCACCTTGATTTTCACTCTGATTTCCACTGATTCTCACCTTAATTTCCACTCTGATTTTCACTCTCTCACTCTGATTTTCACTCCAATTTCACTGATTCTCACCTTGATTTTCACTCTGATTTTCACCTTGATTTTCACTCTGATTTTCACCTTAATTTCCACTCTGATTTTCACCTTGATTTTCACTCTCTCACTCTGATTTTCACCTTGATTTTCACTCAAATTTTCACTGATTCTCACCTTAATTTCCACTCTGATTTTCACCTTAATTTCCACTCTGATTTTCACTCTCTCACTCCGATTTCCACTCCAATTTCCACTCTTCACTCGAATTTCCACCTTGATTTCCACTCTTTCACCTTGATTTTCACTCTAATTTTCACCTTTTCACTCCAATTTCCACTCCAATTTTCACTCTTCACTTGAATTTCCACCTTGATTTCCACTCTGATTTTCACCTTGATTTTCACTCTGATTTTAACTCCAATTTCCACTCTGATTCTCACCTTGATTTTCACTCTAATTTTCACCTTTCCACTCCAATTTCCACTCTTCACTCTAATTTCCACCTTGATTCCCACTCTGATTTTCACTCTGATTTTCACTGATTCTCACCTTAATTTCCACTCTGATTTTCACCTTAGTTTTCACTCTGATTTTCACTCTGATTCTCACCTTGATTTTCACCTTAATTCCCACTCTGATTTTCACTCTGATTTTCACTCTCTCACTCTGATTTTCACCTTAATTTTCACTCTGATTTTCACTCCACTTTTCACTGATTCTCACCTTAATTTCCACTCTGATTTTCACCTTGATTTTCCACTCTGATTTTCACTCTCTCACTCTGATTTTCACTCTGATTCTCACCTTGATTTTCACTCTGACTTTCACCTTGATTTTCACTCTCTCACTCTGATTTTCACCTTGATTTCCACTCTGATTTTCACCTTGATTTTCACTGATTTTCACCTTGATTTTCACCTTAATTCCCACTCTGATTTTCACTCTCTCACTCTGATTTTCACTGATTCTCACCTTGATTTTCACTGATTTTCACTCTCTCACTCTGATTTTCATTCTGATTTTCACTCTGATTTTCACTCTGATTCTCACCTTTCCACTCCAATTTCCACTCCAATTTTCACTCTTCACTTGAATTTCCACCTTGATTTTCCACTCTGATTTTCACCTTGATTTTCACTCTCTCACTCTGATTTTCACCTTGATTTTCACTCTAATTTTCACCTTTCCACTCCAATTTTCACTCCAATTTCCACCTTGATTCCCACTCTGATTTCCCCACAAATGAAGTTTCTTGCCACATCCCACCAACTCAAACATTTCTCCTCCCTCCCCTCTCCTAACTGTGGTTTCTTTTCCAGCCCTGTGAGTGTTCCATGAGAGCAGAGAACAATTTCCTGCTGCAGTTTTACACCAAACCCTGTTAACAGTGCTGCAGGTGCATTTTTAAAAGCTGTCAGAGAAAATTATTCACCCCCACCTTTTTCCTTCCTTCACTTCAAGGAGAAATGATAAAAGCTGAGGTCATTCCTGGGGAGAAATGACAAACTTTGCTGATAAGGAGGTGATAAAAAGCAAAGCATCATTTATCACAATTTCTTATTACAGGAAATAGTTGGCAGCAAAGCCTTTCAGAGATGACAGCACATATTTTGAAATATGATTCAATATCATAAAAATTATGCAGGAAAATTAACCAGCTGTGTGCTACCAAAGAATAAAATAAGAACTGACAGCACTCAAATTGGACCTCAGCTCATGAGTGCTGCAATTAAAATTAATTTCTACTAGAAAGGATAAATATTTATGTTCTTTAAAAGGTGGAAAATCAGTAGTAGAAGGGATGAAATGCAGATTTCATCCCTTCAGATGTTTGTGAGCTGCTAAACTAAATTAAAAATTGAAGAACTAAACAAAAAGCAATTTTGTTTGAACAAGCCCTGCAAGGGAGCTGACATGAGTGGGTTACATGACACACAAATTGGAGCACATCCCTGCACTTGATATTTCTGGGTTAGTGCATGAAAATCCACAACCCACTAAGAAACTGGCAGCTGTGACAAAACAAGGTGAAAACCAGATTTAAATAGAAAAACAACACTAAAGAGCTTGCTGAGCATGTGAATAATTGTACTCCAAGTGACTGGATTTCTCATTTTTATGTATAAATAAAATGTGCAAAATTTATGTATAAATAAAATGTACAAATATCTGGGTTTCTTCAGCTCCAGTTCTAATTTTGTTTCTTTAATAGCTCAAATTGCACTGGGAGGGTTTGGAACAAAGGAGAGGAGGAGGATGGTTCAGGGCCCCAAAATGAGGTTTCTGTTCTGCTGAGCTTCCTGAGCTGGAGCAGGAGTGTGGCCATCCCAAACTCAGATTTAAATAGAAAAACAACACTAAAGAGCTTGCTGAGCATGTGAATAATTGTACTCCAAGTGACTGGATTTCTTATTTTTATGTATAAATAAAATGTGCAAAATTTATGTATAAATAAAATGTACAAATATCTGGGTTTTTTCAGCTCCAATTCTAATTTTGTTTCTTTAATAGCTCAAATTGCATTGGGAGGGTTTGGAACAAAGGAGAGGAGGAGGATGGTTCAGGGCCCCAAAATGAGGTTTCTGTTCTGCTGAGCTTCCTGAGCTGGAGCAGGAGTGTGGCCACCCCAAACTGAGCCCAAACTCACCTGCCTGACCCAAATCCCATCAGGGATTTCCCAGCAGGAATGGCCAAAGCTGCTCCTGTTTGTGGGTGAGGAATTGAGCTGATACTGAACACCCACCCCCGGGGGCAGCAGGGATCTGGGAGCAGCCCATGGACAAGGAATGAGGGAATTGATCCCAAGTTTGGGAAACCTTCACAGGGAGAGATGAGCTGAGACTCCAGAGTCAAAGCCTGAAACCATCCAGGAGGGAAAGGGAAGGGAAAAAGGGAGGGAAAAGGAAAG